>OOFC01023922.1:128819-149886 GCA_900323345.1 Pseudochromis fuscus | reverse complement strand
CTCTGCTAAAGCTTTTCAAGCCTCCACTCTGTACAACATAACTGGTTCTCTCTGCTCCACTTTCTGTCTGACTTACAGTATCTGACTGCAGCAGCAGCAGGATCCTCACTGTCTGCCAGGATGTTAGCTGATGAGCACAGTCCAGTAAATGCAGAGCTGATAGAAACATTGATGCAGTGGATGTCATTTATACATGGAGCTACCACACAGAGCTGCCACATGACATCATCCCTTTTGTGGATCCAGTAAGAAACTGACCCCTGTAATCCAGTCGTTTACTATCACGACCCAGACCCCGGCCTCTCCAGATGGCCACTGAGAGGCAGCATATTTTACATTGATGTAACAGAAGAACATGAAAGAGTGACACCCCAGTGTGAAAAGAATGGGTTTTTGGAGGTGCCGGATGCTGGCCCCATCTCAAACACAGCTGGTGTACACGCCGCCTTACTGGGGTATTATGGCGAGTTAACACAACAGACCCACTTTACATGTCACTGGATTTATAAAATACTTCCATTGTGTGTGTGTATGTGTGTCTCTCTGTGTGCAGTTTGGCTCCTATTTTATTTTAGCGGGCGAATCAGTGACAATCAGCCATGTAACTATTACAGCAACAAAATAGGCGTTTAGTGACGCCTATACCCTCGGGGCTCTGTGTGATTTCTTTTAGTAGCCTGTGATTTTAGTCCATTATAAAAATCTGTTCAGCTCTTTCCGCCTCTGTAGAAACTGTATAATGCTGGAAACAGAAGAAAAATCTGCCAGAGATCAGAAAAATACCTGTGAGACCGATGCAAAAAAGATGACAGGCTCCTTGATCCTGGCAGAACCATTAATTTTTCAAACCTTGTGATATAGAAAGAATACATATCCAGAGAAAGACTGACTGATTGACTGGTAGATTTACTTTTCTACCACACAGGGATATAGGAGGAGAGTTCTGCTACATGATTATCCACAAACCACATTGTGTAATTTCTGGTGATTTCCACAGATTGTCAGCTGTTGCACTTCCTCATGGTTGAATAAAAACAAAAAAACAATCATGATTTGTAGTTGCACAGATTCACTTTCAGTACCTTTTTGTGAGAAAATTACATTTCTGTTGAACTCAGAGTGATTTTTCCAATTATTAAGAAATTCATACAAACAACTGATCACATGTTGGGTGTGGGTGAAGACCTTTGTCATCTGTTACAGTATTTCTGAGTCAGACATCATATCCTCAACTTCCAGTTAGCTGAACTCCTATAACAGCATAACAATGAGATCATCATTGTGCTGCACACTGCATTATGTTCAGACACCCACACACACACACACACACACATCTTCCTGCGATCATTATGTCACCTAAAATAAATATGCTAATTTTCCCCTAATTGCACTCCATTTAAAATATTATTCCTTCCCAACAGCTCATTACCCTAAAGTGGAGCTCAATTACTCGATTAATCTGTTGCAGCCACTATTTAGCTAATCGATTAATTGTTTAAGTCCTTTTTCAAGCAGAACAATTTCCTATAGTTGCATGTCCTGCTTTTCTTCCTCATGCGTGATACTGAATATATTTAAGTTTTGGACAGAACAGCCAGAACTGTGACCTTTAGGAAACTGTGTGAAGCATTTTTCACTATTTTTTAACAGGAATAGACAAAAAAAATACATCAACAAATTGAGAAAATAATTGTAATTTTCTGCCCTGGCCTGCAGTGACAGCAGGTAATTGCATTTAAAGTATCTGTGCTTCCAGTTTGTTTGGCTAAAAATTGAATCCTAAAAGTGTTTGTTGTGTTGTGCATCACTTGTGCAAAATATATGTGCAGTAACACTTATTATGTATCTGTTTGTGTAAGTGACTGAATACATACTGTACTGCATGAGGAGTATTTCTCATTTGATTTGTGTAAGAATCATACATGTAATATATTTGCATATCTCGCCCACTGCATAGACTTTCACTGACATTGTGTCTTGAACTGAAACACATCTTGTATCTTCAAATATGAGTGAAGAGCAGTTGTTGGTGTTGAATTTGAATGTTATTACTACCAAAGGTTTCTTTCTTTTTTTTTTTTTCTTGTAAGTCTATTACAGCATTAAGCAGACTCTCTTCAGTAGAAATAGACCAAGATCTATGTTTCATGTACATGATTGGCATTTAAAAAGAAGGGGGTGGTGACCGGAGCACACACATCGTTGGTAATAAAGGTGTGAGCACGAATTCAAAAAATTCTATTAAGGGGTGATATGTGGGGCTCAGATAGTGTGTGGAATTACTGCCACGGTCTGTTACAATATGAATGCTGGAAGCTTGCAAATTGACCTGTTCATGCACACAGAGGAAGGGACTTGAATGTGTAAACCCTCATTACAAAACCCCCTTTCTCATTTTGAGCAGAGAAGGTGATCTCTCTTGCATTTTTTTTTTTTCCTCTTTCTACAGCCAGACTGCAATCCAGGAAGAATTATGCGCACTGTTTAATTCCAGACATGGACCAAACTAGACAGAGTGTGTACAGACTGCTAGACAATTAATTAACTCGGCTGCTAAACAGACCTGATGTCAATGAAAGACACATCCCATCAAGCCAAATTTTAGGGAGAAACATTAGTGAATGGATAACCGTTTTAGACTGTGAATGATCATCACAATTTAGCACCTGACAGGGTTTAAAAAAAAACATGTTGGTGAGCAGCCATGACTCCATTTGCATGCAAGATGCCATAAATGCATGCAAACGGAGGCTTATCTCAATAAAACAGCTGCCTTTTTAATTTCCTGCTTCTGAAATTCTGCACAAAAAGTGGAGGACTATCTATATATTCAGTTTATGAATATAAAATTAGATAAGGTCTAACTGCATGCTGGGGAAATAATGAAAATTTTGGCATTGTGCCTAAATGTGTCTCCGCTGTCACTAAAACAATTATTACATTTATTTTGTAGAACAATAGGTGCACAATTTAATTTCCACCCTCAGTATTTATAAAGTTATTCTAATTAACTGGACAACATGGATTAATAAAAACATGTTTAAAGTAACAGCTTCATATTGGACACATCAGGGCGCTCTGATTTAAATGCTGCTAGCTGACATATTGTATCTCAGCCCTGCAGAGATACAACACAAGACTACTCCGTGTCTTTAAATAGCTTCTTGTCAGAACCAATATTTTCCCTCCATCTACACTCAGGTTGTCCATCCTTGACCTGTGCAAATGCAGCCTGGCGATAACACCGACAGAAATACGAGCACAGTGAGAATGCAGACTTTATCACAACAAACTGATCGGCGGTGTTAGTCCTCCATGTGGTCCTCAATGAACGCTCAGTTTTGGAAAATAAGCAGCCAGTCTGAATTCTTCACAGCTCTTTTATGTCTCTGCTGCTTCTGCCTGGCTGTTGAACTTTACTAGCGTCCTGCAGTGTTGTCGTGTATGCACAGCTGCAGGGGTTTCGCGTTGCCCTTGCTTTTGTCCCGTCTTGTCACAATAGCTGCAGCAAAAAGCTGGTGCAGGTGCAAGCAAATTACTGGAGGTCCAAAATGGCTTACAGCCTTCATGCTCCAGTGAAACATTTTTCTCTAAGTCGTAGGGGGAAAAGGATTCACTCCAACATGAGAAAGTGATCCAAAGGGGTTTTTTTTGTTGCCTACAACAAACAAACACTTCAACGCATGAAAACTCCAGTAAAAATGAATTTCTCACCAGCATAGCCAGTAAATCTTCAGTATTATGGCACAGTTGGCTTGCAGGTTTTTCATGGATCACCTTTGGCCTCAGCTGCTTTTTAGCTCTTTCTCTCTTTATTACTGACCACACACACACGGATGTTAAAGTTCCCCACCCAAGACCACAACTTGCTCCATTTCACATCTTAATACCCATTATTTCAGGCTAATTCGACCATCATCAAATGTAGAAGTTTGGAACCGTTCCTGCGAATATCCATGAAGCAAAGTAAGATTTAATTTCCAATATTAATTGGCACTCATATCTAAGTTTTAAATCATTATCACGGGCCATTTGCTCGATAAAAAATAAAACGACAATCCATCCGAGAGTATAATTTTATCCTGAACTGGTGGAAGTAAATTAATATTGCAATTCCAGTCCTAGAAAAAGATCATTTCCATTCTGAAATATTTATAGTCTCCTTAAAACTGTCGAAGAGTGGAAGTTAGATGTGGCTAGAAGAACAGATTCATTTGAAACTCATTAGGATGTATGCTGTCTCCTCAGCAGGTCAAAAAAAAAAAGCAGGGAGCCATTTCCTATGAGATGCTCCGAAATGTCTGGAAATGCTTTTTGTATTGTCTGTGAAGACAACAGGGATGTAGCACGACGTGTCACCCGAGTTCATATCCCGAGTCCAATCCATCTCTGTAAAGTGTGCTGTGGTTCATTAATGAGATGTGGAAATGTCAACGCTTTGGGTTCAGATTAATTGAAGAGCCTGTGGACTTCTAATTACAGGAAAAAGACTTGGAGATAGATATCAGCCCTCTGAGACAGCGGGCCTCCCCTCCTCAAGCTAAATGATGCTGTTATTGATTGTGTATGTATGTAAAATGATACTGTGATTTCTCTGTCTCGGCTGTTGCAATTGAAGCAGGTTAATTGGATCAGACCCTAATACGGGAAAAAAAAAGGGAAAAACAGTGGTGTTATAAAAGTTTGATTTGTTATGTAGATGCTGTGGGATTATACTGGATGTGTGGTGAGGTTAATTAACAGTAAGCTGAAGTGGTGCAGAGGGTGCTGCCATGAGGAGGAGATGTCATCTGCTGTTTGGTCAGGTGTTTGTTAAAACACTGGAATGATGATGGAGGCTGTTGAGGGTTTACTGACAGCTCTTCACGGCAACACCTCACACACTGTGGCTCTCCTCAAAAGTTGTGAAACAGGAGGAGACTCGAACCCCCCTTTAGAAAAAAAAAAAAAAACTCCCAATACCTGAGCCAAAATAACATCCGTGAGTCATAGCTGCCTTCAGGCCACGTTGACTTTATCGGCTCTGTCTCAACATGCAGGCTGGTCTTCTTACCAGTCACTTTAATTAAAGCTCAAGTAGGAGTCGCCACATATTTAACCTCATGGTAATATGTCTGTACAGTGTTTTAAAAAGGGAAAATTTCTTCCATTATCTTTTTTTCTCATTTTCTTAAACTGTACAAAAATCTTCCAGTGTGATGCTCCCACTGTGTGTAATGCAACTCTGCAGCTGATTTACAATATTTTCTTGCACTTTATTTTCTGCATGTTGCATTTTGTTGTGGGGAAATAGTGAAAGTGAATGGCTGCTCCCATGTCTCATATATGAAAAGTGTGTCTCAGGCTGTGTTGCCTCTACTTGCCTCTGTATTGTCTACATTTCCTCTCATTTGTGCCAATCAAAGCAAAGCCAGGTAGAAACATACCTTGGGCTGTTGAAGGTTCAATAATATGACAAATGATATATTAGCTAAAATAGGTTACCTGTTTTGTCTAGCTATCATGTGTCCTAACAGACACACACTGTAACTGTCAGGACACGTAAATCACTCCCACGTTTGACTGCAAAAAAAAGAGCAGAGAAGATTTTGCAATTAAAACGACTTGATCTAAATCAACTCTTCAGAAAGGAGATTTGTATTGAATAAGGTAATGCAGTGGTCCTATAGGTACAGTAAGTGAAAATATCCATAATAGGAAACTGTGATAGCACAAGCAGTTAAAGGTCTACCTGAACAAAGTAGCACAACCACACTAAAGTGTGTTTATGTGTCACTAGTAAAAAAAAAAACATTTCTGATTGAATTGATTTTTTCCCCCTGAAAAGATCAAGTGCACAGATTTCAAAGTCAGACCAAAGAAATAAAATTTCCATGAAGCTTGAGTTGTCAGGTCTTTGCTGGTGGGAGAGCCCGAGGCGGCTGCTGCTGCTGCATCATGTTGACTGGCTGGAAGCACCCACCCATCCACTCAGCACATAGCTATTATGTCCAGCACCTTGAAAGGAGCCGGGGCTGCCACTTCAGCTTCACTGAAGGTGTGAAGACCCACGGAGAGTCTGGAAATTATTCTTCAGGCTGCACATTCAAAAGCAAGCATGTTGTTTCCTGTGTACCAGCTCAACAAGTTTCTTTTTCATTTCTGAATGTTGATAAATATCTTGGTCCTTTAAGTCAAAACATGGTGAATATTGGATTCATAATTTCTGTGTTCAGCAAAAGATTGCATTATTTTGACACAGTTTTCAGTTGGCACAGACTGATTAAAGTATAGCTGCAGTGAGGTGAGGAGACCTGAAGTTCCTGAGTTGGCGACAGATTAGACTACATTCCTGCAAAGAAGGAAAATACAAGGTCCTCCAGTTCCCTCTGAATATCAAACCACACCTGGATGAGCTCAAAGGCCAGTCCAAGTATAACTGCTTTCCACAGCCTCGGGGTGCTTTTCACTCTGACAATAACACTGTGGTGAAAAACACTAGTTTCCTCATTTATTTTAATGAGACCACTGCGTTGGCACAATGGGGGTTCATGACGAAGTAGCCTCGGGCTAAAAAAGCACAGGGTTGCATAGCGGAAAAACGTTTCTGACTCAAACTTTTTTCTTGCTTTTGGTGGAGAAATGCAGCCTGAAAGCCAAAAACGCGAGGTTGAGTGACATGAAGTGCGTTCAGTGTACCATTTAGGTGGAGGCGAGTGTGATTGCTGCTGTGCAGTGTCTTGGCATTTCATAAACCTTTAATCTTGACTTATGGATTCAGATTTCATCTTGTCCTCGTAGCCTGCAGCAACACGCCAACAACGGTTCAGCACCTTGAGTTTGTGAGGCTGTAGTCAAATCCCATTACAGAGACAGTGAGCATTCAACCTCAGTTGTCATAAGACTGAGACTGTGGTCACCACACTCACGGTGCCTGCAGGCCATCGACCTTGTGTCAGGACTGACTCTTAATATTACCTTTTAACTTTGTGTATTTTTCCAAGTGAGACCAGGTTATTTTTTTAAACTATATGTGCAAATATCACAGATATCTCCTGTGCAGGATGGACAGACATGTATAGAGGAGAGCACCACAGAAAATGTACAGGATCAGGATGGCAGAACTTACTAGATAGGTTGTAAACACACAGTCATGTCAAATATAAATCCATACCATTAAAACTAAGACATGTCCAGCACCATGCTTCACTGTTAAGGTGAGGTTCTTCTTCTAAAATGTCTGCGGCCAAACAACTCTCTCTTTGATTGATCTGTCCAGACCATAGACTGTATACAGAAATGGATGAAGCTAATGTGACCCCCACCCATTGGTTAGAAGCTAGGAGATTGTCATTTGATTGTCTGGAGCCAGAAGTGACCATATTTGGATATGAAAGGAGATGGGAAGGTGTAAGTCTAACCCTTTAATGATCAAGCTAACCAGGCCCCTAAACCTTCCTCTTTTTGAAGCCTAATATCTACTTAACAAGAAAAAAATCTGATGGACCACCAGATCACTGGTAAGAAGAATGAACTTTAGCCAATGACATCAGGATAACTTGTGAAATAAAATTATTGACTGAGTATTTCATGATTGAAAATGACAATTTTTGAATAGAAGTCAATTGGAGCTGGAGTGTTTTGGAGACAGTGTCTAGTGGCCGGTGGTGGTACACTTTTTTGCACTTGGCCTCATTTTTGAGACCTGGTTGCTACGTCCATTTCTACACACAGTCTATGGTCCAGACCACATCAGATTATTCCAAAGGCCTTGTCTTTGTATATTTGTTATTTGCCAAACTGGACATTTTGTTCTGATTGGGCAGCAAAGGCTTTTTCCTGGCACATTTCCACTGCAGGTCAAATCTGTGCCATCACGTTCTGACTGCAGACTCATACAGCTGGACACCAGCAGCTGCAGGACTTACAAGCAGACCTTGAAATTTTGGTGTTCCTGGAGGAGTCTTTTTGCACCATATGGTCTGATTTTGAGCTGAATTTTCTGGGACATGCAGTCCTGGACAAATTGGCAGAAATCTACACCAGTGGTAGAGGATTTTCCTTAAAGCAGTAAGAGTTATTTCCAATAATATGGAGACTTTTGGAAATTTCTTGCCAGACCCATAGACATCCACATCTTTTTTTCCTGAAGCTTTAAAAAAGACAGATATCGCCTGTCACTCCCTTAGTAGCTGCTAATTACTGACACCTAATCTGGGACATCTGATTTCAATTTATGGATCTAGAGATGTGATAAAATCAGAAGTACACTTACTTTTTCCACATGACTGATCTGTTTATCTAAAATTATTATTTATCAAAGTTATAACAGCAACAAAATCCTAATTTTATTCACAATTTGTTGGAGTATATCACAATTAATAAGAGTTTGGTTGAATATCTCAAAAGAAGACAACAGCTTTCATAACATTTTAGGTACAATCCAGAAAGATGCCAATTAACTTCGAGGTGCCAGCAAATACCATGACCTCTTCTCCAGGACAGAGACTGGGAAGAAGACACATGAGACACAAACTCAAGCTCACCATTGACACATCCAGGAGAGGATCACAAACACAGCACAGAGAGAAAGAGAGGTGACAATACATCCACACTTGGGAGAAAGAGAGATAATCAGTGTCCTGGAGGTCAAAGATCCAGATCCTGAATATCTGAAATGAGGCACTGGCAGATGAGGAGGAAAGAAGGAGAGAGGACCCAGGGCAGCCAACCGTCCACCACCGAGAGGCCTGACTGAGAAGAAGAAGAATAGAAAAAGACATGGGCTATAGCTCGGATGACATTTGATTGGTTGACAGCAAATAAACAGGGTCAGATAGATGCAGTTGTTTTCAGTTGGCAGGACAAACACTGATTATTCTGTAGCAGGATTAATAGATTAGTTAAAACTGATCACCTCAGGGAGAATGGTAACAACTTAAAGGAATACAAAACACATGGTCAAATACAGTTTGATAGATTATGACATAAACCAATGATTGATGGGAATGTTTGAAAATAAATAGTGTACACAATTAGGCTATTCATCTCTGAAAGTCAGAATTTACCCATTACTGACAATTTCATGGAGGCTGCCAATTTCAACCAATCAGAAATATGGGAGGATTTTTCTGATTGGTTGAAATGCTATATATAGGTTCACAATAGACCCTGTTCACAAGTGGACCGTGCTTTGTAAATGCATCACCTGGGATCCAAACGCATGTCTGAACATCCTGAGTGAGACTGCATCATGGCAGCCCAGTACTGGCATTAGGACTCTCACAACTTTTTCTTAAATGGTCAAATATGCCTCAATTTGTTTATATGCGTTCTCCACATTCACTACTATTTACTCCATTTACTATTTCTTTCAAGTCTAATCAGATTTGGTAAAGGAGGCAAGGAGGGTCAAATTAGCGTGCTGTGGTAAAATGATGTAATTCTAGTTTAAATTGTGGCAGACATGACAATACAACATTACAATAATTCATCAGCCATGGACAGAATGTTTACTGTATGTTTGTAACAATCCAGATTTAAACATACTGTCCTGGTTTTGCTTTTTCATTACTTCATTCTGCCTGGATTTTGGTTTTAGTTACTGATCCTGTCGTGGTTCCTCTTTTCATTCATGACTCTGGTGACTCACTTCCTCAGACCATCCACTCCCACTCACCCTGCTGTCCTGCTGGCTGAATCACCTGATCCTCCCCACCCCTCTGCTCACCTGAATCCACTCTGCTCATCGACCCCTGCACTGTACTTTATTGCATTTTGTCCCTCTGCTCTCACCAGGCTTTATTCTTTGGACTCTGCTTGTTCTGGACTTGTTTTAACCTGCATCAGGAGCTTTGATTGTAGCTTTCATGAGGCAAATCTCACTTTCTGTTTCTACAACCATCAGACCAGCAGTGAAAATTAACTTCCTAACACCTCATCTGCCATCAGTGGAAACAGTCACAGCTGTAACACTATCAGAGTAACAACACCAGAACAAGCAACAGGTTGCAGTCGCCTCATCCTGACCCTCACCAGCTATCGTCTTTTTTGGCCTGAGTACTTCCTCCATCACACCAACTGGTTTAAACAATGCCTAGAGGCTGATCTGATGATGCTGGCGTCATTTAGGAACAAGAAGACAACCCAGGGACTCTTTACAGACTCCAGATAAATATAGATAGATAGATAAAAACATAATTATTCCCTTGGCCAGGTTCCCTCAGGGAAATTAGGTAAGTCTAAGTCGCGACCAATAACAAATGGATGTAAAAGTAACACAATGCGATGTAACTTTTATGACGCACAACTTGTGTTGACTAAAGAATGATGATTTCAAATACAAACCCATACAACCTTTTTCCATATTTTCTGGGCTGAAATTGGTTCAGCTATGTAGAAAAAGTTATAACATTTAGTAGATGATTGTCTTTTTTTAAAGCCTCACATCCAGCAGCTGTGGGGGTGAGGTTTGGATGTGACTTTACATTCAAGCTCTGTCTTTTCATTTGAGGCCAACAGAAGACTTGTTGTCAGTGCTGGGTTGTGGTAAAGTGTTACGCATACATGCATCTTTGCAAAGCTTACATGATCTGGACACTGTGTACCATGGACCACTGGTTCATCACAAATCTTAAACCTCCCTCTTATCTTTTCAAATTGTACCCTCGGGAAGGATGCTCTGCTTTGTCCTCTTGTAGATTCATTCACTTGTGTCCATGTCCTACCTTACATACAGACCTGAAAACTACAGGAAGTTACTGTCTTTGTCTCTTTATACTGCGATAACTGACAGCGCCATGTCATTTTCAGTTTCAGAAGTTTTTTTACTTATTTTGTGCTTTAACTTTTGCTGATTGAGCTGCTGCCTCACGTGGCCACAATACTCTTTTACTTTTAAATTAAAGGTTAAAAACAATGAAGTGGTCAGAGATCACAAAGCAAACCTTGCCAGGGCGTCTGTCAGACAAAAAAACAGTCTGTATTGATTTACTGTCTCTGGTCCCTCAGCGCTGCAGGGTAATGCTGAGATGTACAGCAGGCTTACCTCACTGAGCCACTGACCAGCTTTCAGTCCACATATCTAACAGAAATCTCTTTGAATGTTTTTGACCTGTGTTAAGGGCCTGCCACTCCACCGAAACTCCCCTTTGGTTGTGAATGATCTTCTGCTTAGTGTGATTTTTTTTTTTTTACACCACTGTGTTGTTGACCCACTGTGTTTATTTTGTGCTTTCAACTCGGACAACAACTGAGGAGGGCTCTCTGCTCCAGGATGGACAGATGTGTCGGCACAAAGCAGATTCAAGATGACAAAAGCATATGGAAAATATAATAAAGCAGTTATGTAGTAATTGTAGTAACTGCCAAGAAGTTGGTCTCATGTGGGAAGCTGTAACTAGTCAGGCCTCCACAGATCATGTTAGTTTTCTTGGTTTATAGTTTATTTTATTGTTTATTTTGCACCATTAAAATTCACAAAAAAGACAAAAGTAGAGTATATCATAGGGTTATTAAAACTCAAAGTACAAGAAAAATACATGATACATAGAAAGTAAACGTGACAACAAACTACAAACTAGATTATAACGTTAAAAAACAGCAATAATAGAATCAATAAAATCAAATAAAATACATCAATATAAACAGAACAAGTTTAAGTTTATTTTTTGTATCACTTTAGTGTGATGCAGGTGGAAAAAAATCATAGTTTTGGTTAAATCTTTTTGAAAACTGACCTCAGCAAGTAAGAAATTTAGGAATATGAAGAGCTGAAGATTTCCGAGTTAAGTGTGAAAGTAACTGTGAATTAACTTGGTTAGCTCCCGACCTCCCAAATGTTTGGTGCTGTAAGGATCTCAGCCAGCAGCTGTTGACTGTAATTGGTGCTTAAACCAAAGCACTAACAGTTGAACATCATTTGGAAACTGTGTAGAAACTGAACGAGTTTGAACTCCTCCTGCAGGCTGTGTTGATTTAATCCATCCCATGAACGCTTTTGTGGAGAGATTATCTGCAGGTACAAGCTGTTATCTCCAGTTGAGCATTAATTGTGTCGACCCTCTCTCTCAGTGATGGCCGCATTTAAAACCCTTCAGCTGGATGACCTGCAGTATGACCCTTTAAACAGCAGCAGGTGTAGCTCAGTTGGAGCTTGTTTGGAGGTGCACTGCAGAACAGTCACAGTGCAGGAGCCTCAGTAAAGGCCCACATCATTTAAGCTAATGTACATAAAATATAGTGATCTGTAAGACACTCCAGGGAGCAGTGAACCCTAACTTTGCTGCGTTGATTATGATTACATTACAGCTGACTAAAAGCAAACTCATCTGCAGTGTAAAAAAAAAAAAAGAGTAGGGGAAACATGTCTTTTCATAAAGTAAAATGACTCCTTTGTCTCAGCGCAGAGGATGCATAGCGTGTTTTGGGCGACTTTTCCAGATGGCTCACATATGTTCATTTGGTTTCCAGCTGCTATCACTCTCTTTTTCACAGTAAGGTGATCTGCACTTGTGATCCCAGCTGTATCTTTGCAGCAAATTCCAGGGTATCAGCAGTCAAACACACAGTGCCTCTCATCTAAAACACACACACACACACACACACACACACTGCACAGAGGGGGACTGAAACAGAGTGTGCGGTATTTAGAAGTGAATAAATCCAAAATAAACAAAGGTAGACAAAATGCAAAAGACAGATTAAACTTTTTTTTCTTTATCTTTAAATTCAGCCAACTTTAAGGCGTGTTTGTGAAACTGGAACTGGAAATAAACTGAGGAGTCGTTGTCAGCCACTGCAGTCTGGGCAGGGAAGATCTGAAATCACTCTGCCATTTTAGATAAGAAACTCAATTTCTGTCAGATCCCTGTGCCAAGAGGTCTGCTCTGCAAAAATCTGGAGATTCTGCCCATACTTGTCTTCTGATGCATTTTAACAGTATCAATTGTCCTTATTGACTGTTTTTCCTCCAGTGGTTCAGGGGTTTGCAGTCTTGCCTCCCAGAGGGTTTTGGGTTTAAGCTTTGTCTGAAGACTTTCTGTGCTGACCGTGCACAGTCCAAGCACATGCATGTTAGACTAATTACATCTGCCAATAGGTTATGTTTTGGCACATCTGTGTGTATACAAGTGTGGTTATGCATACATGCAGATGTGCAAAAACAGACGTAATTGTCCAGGGTGTTCCCCGCCTCTCACCCAATGGGAGCTGGGATTGACTGTGACCATAGACTGTTTATAGGAGATGTTTCTAGCCACCATGATGTCCCCCGTTGGTTTGGGGACTCTTATTTTAAAGGCAGGACTTTGGCCTCTGAATGCTGCCATATTGGTTTTTTGGAGCCAGAAGTGACCATATTTGGATATGAAGGAAAGAATGAGGAGGCGGGTCTAACACTGCCCAATTTGTATGAGACTCATGGGTGAATGAGTCGATACACACCACCTGTAAATGATTGAAGACCAGACCTGTCAATCAAAGTAGTGAAACCCCTAAATAGTATTTTCTTTAAAGCCTAATATCTACTTAATTATCAAATTATGAAAACAAAGATTTAACTTTAGCTAATAACATCAAAATGACGTGGAAAAAATTAGTAAGTGAATATTTCATGACTTAAAATTTTTAACTTGCAGTCAACTGGAGCCAGAGTTTTTTGGAGCCAGCATCTTGTGGCCAGTGATGGTCTCATAATTTTTTTGCTTCAGCAAAAGCAGTGGCTGTGGCTCAGCTGGCAGAATCATAAGGTTGTGGGTTTGATCCCCAGCTCCTCCACATGTCGAAGTGTCCTTGGGCAAGACACTGAACCCTAACTTGCTCCCAATGTTGGCTAGCACCTTGCATGGCAGCTCGGTAGCCATTGGTGTGTGAATGGGTGAATGAGTTGCCTTGTAAAGCTCTTTGGGACCTAGCTAAGGTCAAAAAAGCGCTATATAAATGTACTCCATTTACCATTCCTCCATCTTTTACATACAGCCTATGACTGCAACACTCAGCAGGATGAAGCGAGTACAGAAGACAGATGGATGGACTGTTTTTCCAAGTAGATTTGAAGCATCCCATGTCAGCGCTGTTCAAGAGTGAAGACACCAGTTTTTATTACCAACACACTTTAAAATACCCACAGTGCTTATTCCAAAAAAAGCTTGATACTTCTTTCCCTCTTGCATCTGTCTCTTACAATCTGCCTTTTGCATGCACACTCAAAAACCTCTCCCATTATGTTCTTCTATTCATTTTCCAAGTCCTACTTTTGGTGCCGGAGTCTTGTCACAATGCAGCAGCCTGACAAAGAAGTGAAGCCCTGGTTTCACAGAGGCAACTGTCAGCCAGTATGGTTTTTACACAAAGGAAGGTAGAAAAAAAAACCCTTTAAGGAGTCCAATTGGAAGCTCTCAGGCAAATGGCTCAAATAAAACCAGACAGGGAAGACTTCGAAGGCATGAAGGGTGTATGAAAAGGGAGCTGGAGGATCCAGAGATGAGCGTAGACAGGCCTCGCAGCCATCGACAGCGCCACTGACATCCATGCAGCTGCATTCTTTGGCTTTTATCAACACAACTGAAAGCAAAGCAAATACACTTGAGAGAAAGGTTTATTTGGTGTAGACATTAAAAATCATCCATTACGTTGACAGCCATGCATGCAGTGACAATGTCAGTCTTTATTCTTGCTTAATCAGTACTTTCATGTTTTAAGTTCTTTTACTCCAGCGTCTCTTGCAAACACACATCGGAGATTGATATACGATCCAGCAGAGAATAATGCATCCTCCATAAAACTGTGGGAACAATGGAGAAGGGTTTATTTAGTGAACAAATAAAAGCTTTGAGAAAGCAAAGGGTGAGACTTAAATACGGGTCCAAAAGATGACTGGATTGTAGATAGAGGAGGTTTAGTCCAACAGTTTAACCCATTCCCAGAGTATATTTCTAACCACCTCGCTTCAGAAGCCATTAATCCTTCCCCGCTGCTCTCAGTCCGGGGCTCTGAACCTCTGGGTTGTGACATAACTGTGCAAGGCTAATTGGACTTGATGGCTCGTGCTGTTCTTTGGTCGAAAACCAGTTAGAAACAACTGGGCGCCTTTTGTGCTGCGGCGATAAAACTCTTAACTTGTCAGGCTAGTTAAATTATTTCCCAACAGCACCTAGGATTATCAGTTCGGTTTCTCCATGTCGTGTACTGCGGTTAGGTTTCCCTGTTTAAACTCTGACAGCGATACCTTCACCGCACGTGGGACAATCCTGCGTCGCGTTCTCAGGAATTTGGACGGCGAGGGCATGTGAGAAAACGGAAGCAGCAGTTTTCAGCGTGTCTCTCTGTGGCTGCAGCGTATCTGCTCCGCTAATCCTTGACACAAAGCCTGGATGTGCAGCACCTTTGTGTGTGTCAGAATGGTGAGCTTAAGAAACAGGCCCCAGCATGAAGGGCTCCTCGCACAGCAGCAGCCCTGTGGAAACTTAGCTGACACTGAGAACATCGACAGCGATACGGAGGAATAATGTTGGCAGGGATGGGAACACACCCACAAGACAAACACACGCTGTCTCTTAACCACCATCAGGAGGGTTTTTGTTGGTGCTCTGTAGATTTTTTTTTTTCCTGCAACATTGTGCAGGTGTCTGAATTCAACTGTCCATCATCTACATCAGACGCTGAACCCGGAGTGATTGAATAGATGTTAGTGGAGGTTGATATTGTTATTTCTACATAAAATACAAGTTTGAGGAAAAATGATAAATTCTGCACTGACTTACTGAAATAAATATTCTCTAAAATACTTTACTGCATTTACCTGACAGTTATAGTTACTTTGCAGATTGGGTTTTGACTTAAAATGTGTTGTTTCCAATCAGTGGTGGAGGTGGCACATTATTGTATTTTACATTAATGCAACTCTAAGTAAAAGTATCAGCGTAATGTACTTTAAGTGCAACTTTTAAATGTACTTGTTTTACAAAAAAAAATGGATCCTTGAGAGTTAGCATTGTAGTGTAAGTGATTTAAACTATTTAAGATTTTTTTTAGTCCAGTAGCTCCCAGTAAGGGTGAGGTAAATTTAATGTCCTTGTGAGGAAATTTTGTTGCAGTGAGTTAAAACAGCAAAACAGGAAAAGATTCTTCAAAAAAACAAACAACACAAGCCTGACTTGGCCAAAAACTGTGACTATGACCTGAATATGGCCAAAACTGTAACCTCATCGATATAAAATATTAATTTAATTGGTGATTAAAATCCATTGCTCAGACCAGCTGAACACAGAGATCTAAAAAATACAGAAATAAAACAATTTTAGCCTTGTCTTGTTTCTGCCTTGTCTTGTTTTTTGTGAGGGCTGGGCACCGGTATCGCCGACCTGAGGGAAGCAACTGAAACTCTCTAAACAAAGGATGACTTGAGTTAGATAAAATTTCCAGAGCTCGATGTTAAAAAAAAATATCTTGAAGGCTTATCAGAGGAGTGCCTTGGACTTTACCTGCAATAGCAACCATTTTTCGGAGCGATTGTTTTTTGAGCCTCAGTTGTGGCCCCGCACCAGCAGACAATACAAAAAGTCAAAGCACTCTCCGCAAAAGCATTGTAAAACATTTTCAACATTGTTTTGTCAACCTGGAAGGACACTAGTTTTTTAAGAACATAAAGTCTCTGTTGACCCTTCTTTATGATGAGGTCTTTCTCTCTGTCCCCTTTTAATTTATCATCTAAGACCACACCCAGATACAGAGTCAATAACCTCTTCTTGACCATGGTTGGACAGTGTGTGGACTCCTGCCTAAAATCATTGATCACTTCTTTTGTCTTCATTGTATTTAAGAAGAGGTGGGAGTCATCACAACATGAGATGATGTCATTTAGGACAGGACCATGTTTGTGTTCATCCTCCTGAAGCAGGCTGATCAGGGCTGTATCATCAGCAAACTTCACCAGGTGTCTGCCCATGATATGATTAGAAGAAGCCATACACACAATGTCTGTATTTGTTGTGAGGACATTCAATGACAAGATGTTTTCTCATGTTTTCTCAATCTCAGCTTTTACCCTAAACCTAATCCTAACTAGAATAATCTTAACCTACAAACCGTGCTTCAGAGAGGCGTGAGGAAGCAAGGAGCAGTGAAAATGTCTTTTTCTGGTGTATTTCTGTCAACTACAGGATATGTCCTTGGTACAACAGTTAATAATAGACAAATCCAATGTAACCAGGAACCCCAACCATACACCTCTGTGTAAGTGGGCACAGATGAAAACAACTTGGTAACTACAAGTTTAATCTATAACAATGTATTATGCTTTTAAATTGATCTTTTATTAATGTGATATCTTTATACAAAAGTGCTTAGCTACCAGTATCAGACAAATTTAGTGGACTTTAATATTTCAATCTGAAATGCAGTGGTGTAGAAGTATCATCCAGCAGGACATAGAAGTACTCGAGTAAGGTGCAAACATATCAAAATTGTACTTGTATGCACCACTGCTGCCAATTTGACCCTGTACAGACAAGTAGTGTCTAGTTACGGCCTCTCATAGTCTCATCCCCACTGAACTTTTTAGATGTTTTTATTTTAATAACAGCTTGAGTATTTATTTTTTTATTTTTTAAAAAGTCAAAATTTGACTGTGTCACAGTTTGAAAGCCCCCCCAGAAGGTCCTTGTTTAACTTCTCAAATAAATGATTGGTGTACTTCCAGGCCTGGAGTCTTTCTCGGAAACATTTTATTTTGTTCCACAACAGAGTAAAAAACAATACAGTATATCAAGTGACAAATGGTTCTGCTGTTTCAGGAAGCCACAAAAAAGTCTTGACTAAAAAAAGCAGAATTCTTTGCATGTTTCTGGGCTCACATGTGTGTCACTCAGTTGTGTTGTTGCACCTGGGGGGTTGTCTTCTGCCTCTACATCCTGGAAGCTATGAGGTATTTCGAGCAGCTCCCACTGAGACACAAAAACATACACAGAACATCAGGTTGTAGAAAAACACTCCAATCCTGATCCACAGGAACCGGCTTTAGCTTTTCATTAAAAATGATTGTAAGTCTAGAACTTCAAACACTTTACATCCACTGAATATTATAAACTGAATCTTATTTGACGTCCAGACAAAGGTGTATTCAGTTGAACTTTGTGCCTTTAATTGAAAACTCTCTGAGGAAAGATATTTCTGCCAAAGTTCAAATGAGAATTCAGGTCAACTGGAAAAAAATACTTTCTATTCACAACATTCATGAATTTCTATTTCATGTGATACATCAGGTACATCTTTTTCAACTAACCTAACCTTGGGATATGCCATTGTGGAGCGTAACGCATTTAGACGCTGCCATTTTCATTAACACTGTCATGTTTCTCGGGAGCTCCCAGAGGCAAACTCATTTTGGCAGCCATGCGTTGGATCAGGCCACCTGTCATCTTATTTTTCTGCACATGGCCTCTGCTGTCAAACACTCGCTCGCATTCCTCCCCGCGCCCCACGCTGCACCTGTGATTGGCTCGCCTGTTGCCATCACAGCTGTCAGGCTCCCCCCTCACTGTTAATTAAAGTGACAGACCTCCCAAAAAGCTGTTTATTCCAACAGCTTGGTGGTTTTTATGTCTAGCCAAACATATTACAGCAAGAGTGTTCACTGAGGGGACAGTAAATATTGAATATACATCAAGCAATATTTTACAGTTTATTTGGAGATATGTGACATATTGTGTGTGTGTAAAGTCAATTAATTAATTAATTAGTTGGTAAATTAGTTGACTGATAAAAATGAACAATTTTGGTAAAGAGGGCAACATTTATAATACTTAAAATACACAATATAATTAAGTTTTTACTGACTATAAAATAAACATTTTTCCATTTTTTGAGGATATCACTGTTACGTTTATATTATTATATAGACCAGACCCAAATCTGCTGATTAAGGATAATCAGCAGGTTTGTGAATAATGAAAATAATTGCTGGTTGCAGCCCTATTAGCAGACAAATATATATAATTTTAGGTGGTTATTTCACATACTGTCCCATATGAGTCGCAGTGTGATGACATCTAACAGCTAAAGCAAATAATGCAGATTATCTTGTAACAATGGTGTAGTTTCAGGGATGTATATGAGTCACCTCAGGAGGGATGAGCAGGTGTGAAGACCTGAGCTGCTCTGACAAATTGTTCTGGCCAGATGATCGGGATGGAGCGTCGCCCAAATGGCGAGGCTGTTAGGGTGCTAATAGTGGTCTGAGGAGAGACAGACCGACAGGGTGCTGGGGGGATGTGCTGGAACAAATCTGATCCACAGTGTTTCCAATGTGCATCTTACAGGACGGCAGCTAACATCCTGGTGCCAGATACCACACGGCTCCTTCAGAGGTTTGCAGAGAGTCTGCAGCATCCTCGGTCCACGTTGTGAAGCTCGGTCCGCAGAGGTGGTCGGGGTGTTTTGGCTCGTCACTGTACGTGATATTACTCCAGCGTGCTGAGGCCTCACACACAAATCAGCCACAACAGGCTGAATGAAACACAAATGTGAAACGTCCCCGCACAATTGGATTTGTGTCAACTTTATCTCCCGGGACGTTTGTTCCCAGAAAGCGGTAATATTCAGCCGGTGAGACAACAGCAGTTGCAACACATTGATCCAATCCATCCAGGCACTGGAGGCTCATTTGAAAATAGATCCGTTTCAAAATCAGTTGCTACTCACTATCATCTCAAATGTGCAACCAGCAAAAATGAGTGAAATTAGCTCTTAAATGAAGGAATATATTTTGCACAAAATAAAAATAGTCGCGTTAATCGTTTCAAGCAACATTAGCATGTGAAGTGTAGGGGCGATTATGCAACAGGCTTACTGAAAACCTCCCTGCCATCACTGAAGCAGCCTGAACAGTGTCATTAGGAGTCTGTAAAGTTGGGTGCAGAACAAAACAAAAGCCCGCACAAAGAAACCGAGCAGAGAACCTGGCGACCACCGAGCCGAGGCCGAGTTTGTATTCACAGCCAGCCTCCCTCTGTCGCCGCTCTCTGTGCATTAGTCCACATTATGGATGGTTTTTACAACAATGTTATTGGATTCACCTCATTATGCGGCGCTGGCAATGCCTCAGCAAACATCAGCCTTTGATCCATTTCGTAGTGTTAATTCCTTACTGAAAATACATCTCGGGTGTCAGCAGAAAATACTTTTTTCTCTTCCTTACGAGGTGGAGTGAGTGTGTGTGGGTTTTTTTTATGTACATAGAAACATGGACTCCACAAGAAGCCACCGGGTCAGAAGTTGATGGGCATGAATATCTGTGAGGTTGCACAGAAGATTAATGATATAGGATGTTATCTAAAGCATGAATAGAAAAAAAATTAATATATGTTTCCGTCTTAAGATTAAAGTAACAAATTAACCCAATAACCCCTGAATACAATGCATTATTCATGTCCTTGACAGTTTAACCGGTCCTCGTGAAAGCCAATTTGAAGTTGTGATTTTTTTTTTCTCTTCCTGTGTGCCTTTTTCTGAGATTCAGCCCTGACAGTGACCGACTTTGATGTTTTGTAGAAAGTGTAAATGGGAGCAGAGTTGAATGAAGCGGCTGGGTATCAGTGTGTGACTGACTTTTCCTTTCATTTCTGAACACAAGTAGCTAAGCAGAGCCTTAGCTATGGATGAAGCATCTGATCTGTGCCCTCATACATTGTCCGGCCTCTAACATAGTAACTACACAGGGTTGTTACAATTATTATCCTGATGATGAAAACAGAAACAACAGATCAGGGGAAAAGACTTTAAATGAGGCTATTTTTTTATCGCAGTGACATCCAGTCAAATTAGCCAGTAATGAAGCTTTATTTTTCCTGAATGGCAGCAGTGTTTTGTTCAGCTGACAGAGGACGAAGCCCACTGCTGAAGGAGTTCCTGAAAAAACGTCCGGTTTTTGAAATGCCCCCATTGAGGCCAAAGGAAAGGATTTTTCCCAAGCCCAGTGTTCTCACACTTGTGCTTGCATCTCAAATAAACCTCCTATGGATTCCTAAGTTCACAGAATGGCAGCCGGGGGGGAGGGGAGTCGGGGGTAGATGGAGCTGGGAGGAGGGGACGG
>OOFC01023922.1:107812-128783 GCA_900323345.1 Pseudochromis fuscus | reverse complement strand
CCAAAAAGAGAGTTTTATTAAGATGCTGATTTCTCATTCACTGGTCCCCTGTATGAACAGAAACCCAGAGGAATGCACATTGAAAGCAACAATTCTCATTCAGAGGCCATAATGCATCCATCGTATATGAGCTGAAAAAGAGTTTCCCCGGTGGGAAAATAGTGACCCCCCGAACCCGGTGAAAAGATAGCTGCTGTGCAGAGGGGCTCCGAATGCAGAGGTGCATTGTGGAGCGAGCCGGGCGCTGCTTCTCACCTGCACAGAAAGAGAGCGAAAGCCCTCTCGAGGTGTTTACACCAAGCCCTCCTCTGCCTTCTCAGTGGAGCAGAGGAATAACAACATGAGTCCTGGCTGAAAGTGCGGAAATGCGGCGTTGTTGCCAGATCTTAATCGAACCATTCACGAGAGGCATGGATGACATTTGATTCTGTGTTCCCACTTATTCTGCAGATATCTTGCCTTTGATCCCTTTTCTTTTTTGGGGGGCTTGCGGTAGATTATATTGAAGACATTATGAAGCATGAAGATCGTCACAACAAAGCGCTGTCACACCTGATAAGCATCGTCAAAACATCAACCTAATCCAAGGAGCTGGATGGGAGAATACAGGCCGAGCAAACACAATGAGCACATGAACATTTTCAAATGTGCTGAGTTTTCTAACAGCATTTGAAGTCGCTGGCAGACGAGTGGCTTCAAAATAACTGAATGTGGTCTAATCTAAAAATAAAATTCACCCACTAAATTAAATATGAAATTCACTGTTTGTATATTGAAGCAGTGGAAGCTCAGTGATACTGTAAAATTCAGATAGCACCAACTTAATACATAAATAATAGGCCTTTGCAGTTAATCTATATCCCGTCTGAGCTGCTTATATGTGCATTTATTTTCTTATACTCCCTGACTTGAATCCAGCATAATGCACGACTTGTGCCACGTTTCGAGGAATTAGAGATTATTCACTCCTCCGGCTGACAGGACTGCTAAACAGATGTTGAACTGGAGACAGATACCCTCAGTGGAGTGAATCCAAGAATACCAAGTGGATTTACAAACTGCACTGATGGACACATGACATTTGGGGTTTCGTGTGTGTGTGTGTGACAAAGAGAGGAAATACAGAGCGCATGTTTTACATATGAACAAAGCACGTAAACAAGACCCTGAATGCAGCAGACCCATCCTGTAGTCTTGCTGAGGAGTAACGACAGAGTATTGGCAGCTCCACAGAGAGTTTGTCTCCTGGGTGATATTAGGATTTGCGGTGAGTTGTGCATGTCAGTCACATTAGAGATGCTCTTTATATAAAACCTCTGAAGAACCTCAGTTCAATGGATCCATAGTGTGGGGAATGCTTTGTAGAGAGCCAAAGGTCAGGGCTTTTCTTCCGCCCCCTTTCTTTCAGACTGTGTGGTTTTGTTGCTGGGGCCGTATGGTACGATTGCACTTGGAAGATCTCCATGTGTTTAATGTGCTCGGTGCTATTAATACCCACATGCATGTGTTTTTAATGCAACTCTGCATACATTTGCATATCTTCTTATGATAATCAGTATTATTTAGAAGAGAAATCAATACAGACAATCAACAAGTGTCTATAGCACAATGGGCTGGATGGATGTTCAAATGTTAATACGAATCATCATCATCTTCATCATCATCATCACTGGGATCATCCTGAGTGATTATTTGCACTGACACACTGCAGCTGCAATAAAAACACCAACAGTGACCACAGAGTTAGATTTTTAATACAAAGGCAAAAATATGTTTGTATGATACATTTTCTTTCATTTCTTTTGTTAATAACTAATAATTTGTTTACTTTTTTGGGTGGATTTTGTTTTTTTTAAAGTAATGTAAACAACACCTTTCCCAGCTAGTGATGCTCTGTTGTCTTGCTTCAGACTTTTTGAAGGGTTCAAAGGGTGTCAGCCACACTATTTTAGTTTAGTGTGCACCTTGCACCTGAGTGTCACAAACCTTTATGAAGTCACCACATTATTGTTGTGCAGTAAATGACTCCTGTGAAAAACACAGCTTAGAATGAGTATAAGATCAGGTCTTATTCCACCTGGACTTTTTGTTCAGTTATTTTTACATGAATCATGGTGCAGCTTGAATTCCTAAAGGATCTCTCTGTTAGATTATCACAGATAGTGTTGTTAATTAATTCAGGTATTTTTTAAGCTAACAGAGGAGTAAGCTAATCCTACAAGTCATTTGTTCTGATCATTAAATAGCAATCAAGATATGACACTTGTAACACTGGAAACTTTCTGAACTACAAAAGGAAAATTACCAGACTAACCCTCACTTGTATGTACCTCAACAGAAAAGTAAACATCCTTTATAACAAATGAAGTGTGAACCCACCTCAGACAGTTAATTCCTTGTTTGTCTCCAACATCACTGCAGGAGGCCCCAGTTTGTTCTGATAGCAGATCTATTAATGTTTCCACTTAGTCATTTAAATGCTAGTTCAACTTTCAGTCATGAACAGTTTCAAGCCAAAGTGTATCACCGGGCACATTTATAATACAGACACTTCATACTGACAAGAAATCAAAATGTTTCTATTGATTTAAAACCAAATCAGCCATAGAAATAGTTTGAGATGTAAAAATACACAGGAATGCTTCAAACATCTTGATGACAGCTGAAGCTTCTCCAGGTGACGTCACAAATTTTGTCACAGCAAGTGAACTGTCTGGGTGGTCTCACAGCACAAACACTTGTTACATAACACCACGAGTGTTTTTGCTCTGCTTTGAACAGTGCAGCTATCTTCTGCTCATTTTTGATTTCATATTTTGTTTCTATCTCTGTTAGAGATTTGTTTTTAATCTGTTATCTTGTTTGTGTCCTGACTTATTATACAATTGGAAACTTATTTGTACTTATTTGGTTTAAAAGCATCTTTCCTTCTGAATTGTGTCTTATTGCTTTAATAACTGTCAGTCTTGACTCCAACAATGTGGCAGCTGTATGGCATGAATTATTTTTGTTTCAGTATTGAATAAAGGAAGCTTCAAAGGTAACTTATAAATATAATAATATATGTAATAATATAAAAGCACTTTAAAATCTCACGTAAAAGTCGTTTTAGCATTATACCTAAGCCCCTGACATATTCATGTGTAAAGCAGCAAAGCAGCAAAGCAGAGTTCCTTGTTTGGATAGAAAAACCTCTGTTATTTGTAGACGACCAACTAATCAATCGAGAGACAACCACAGAGAATTAAAGTATTTAGAGTCCCAGGGTGACGAGCCAGAGAGTTGTTAATGATTTCAGTGCACATGGCTGTGCTTGGCAACCAGGTCCCCAAATCACAGAGCAGAGAAAACGTCCTGGTCTCAGACCTCTAATTAGGCTCTCGGTGACATCCTCAGTTAATACTAATCAGAAAGAGCAGAGAAAGTTTCTCATCCTCCTCTCGGGGACAGTTGGTGCCCGACTGGAAAGGTACATCTGATGTGTTCCCAGCAGAAACACATTCAATCTGGTGCCCAAGCTCATTGTTGAGTTTTACTCTCTAACAAACTAATATCAGATGATGATTAAAAAAATATGTCTCTCTTGGAAAATCACAGAGTAAATAAAAACAGATATTGGCAACATACCTTCAGTTTTTGACTTGTTACTGTGGGGAGATGATTTTTTTACTTTCTCACACGACGAACAAAGTCGACATGGATTCATGTCAAGAGACTTTCCAAGCAGCTTTGATGGAGTTTAATAGAAAACAGACTGGTAACACTTACAGCTCCATAATAATGCATGAACTAATTAACCTCAAAACAATAACGCTGTGCAGGCAGTGCTAAAGCCTCAGGATTCAGTCACTATTTGAAATGTAATATTAAGAGAAATACAGAAATAGAAATTCACACACCAATAACCATTATAATAAATGGAATTAATGCTTATATTGTTATTTACAGAGTTTATCAGGAGACAAGACATGTGAGGATCATTTCTTTATCTGTACATTAACAGATCTGTGCAGGACAAATTTAATACAATACAAAAATCAGAAGTTCAGCACCTATCAGACATGACATTGTTTCAAAGCCAAACAGTACAGCAAAGTAAGATATTAGATATTTATTGCTCCAACAACTTAGATCAAACATGTGACACCACACTGATGAATGGAGGACAAAACAATGCAACCAACAATTACAGGATTAGAGAAAATGGTTCAGAAAAACAAACTCAGAGTGTCGCCTACAACCCACAGCTGAGACAGATCAAACTGTTGGAAGTGATTCGGGTTAGTACAGGTTGAAGAAAGGAAATAAATGTTGAACATCTTGTGTTTTTTTTTTGTTCAACCTGCTGTTTGTCTCGGCACTGTTTGTATATTCTGGTGGTCAACCTGCACAGGTGCAGATAATTCCCCTGGTAAGTCCATCCAGTTTGTCGAGGTAAAGCCCCAGTGAGAGAGCACAACAGATGGTCTGATACGATACCTGTCAGCAGGCATGAGGGAGCACAGGGAGCCCTGCTGTGGTGGAGCTGCACTGAGCTGTACTGAGCGTGCTCAGACCTCCCACACTGGTCTGGAGTGGTCAAGTTGTTAGCAAAGTTTGTTGTTGGGAAGTGACACAAACAAGTGGTAACAGTTTTTCTAGAACAAACAACCCAAAAAAATGCTATTTTATTATGCATCAAAGTACTTTATTTGATTCATATTATTCACATATATCTTTATCTTTTTTATATATGTATGTATTTTTTAGAAAAGCCACTTGTCTTCTCTCTGCTTGGTGACCATTCTGATAATAAGAGTTTATAAATACTACAATCTACATTTAACCAGCCCACTCCTACGTGCTGTTTAGTTGTTTTTGCATGAGTAGTGAATCCTGTTGTTTTGTTAAATATTAAACTACAACTAAACTCATAGTACATACTTTTTTTTTACTAAGCGTTTGACCATGAGATGACACCTGAGCAAGTTTCAGTTTTACTCATTTTACTACAGAATATGAACAAAACCTCCACAAAAAGCCAAACATTGAGTTTATGTTTTACCAAATCATGTTATTTTTTTAAATGTGTGTTTTTAATTTGCTTAAGTAGACTCTTTAAAACATGTGGCCTAATTACTGAACTTTAAAAGCTGTGCTCGAGCTGCAACTCTGTCCACTCACAGGCCCCTTATGCATTCACCCTGTACACACTTAAATGTCCTTGTATGTTCTGTAAGTGGGGGAGAAGACATTACATCAAAGACAGTGATAATGACTGCAGAGAGAAGTGTAAATGATCAAATACACTCCAGTATGCTCTGCTGAGCTGTTCTTTTATCTGTGAAACTAGCAGAGCAGTGGTACACAGACATAAATACAGATAAGTAATGTGATAAAGTACACCTGTAATTTTCACCAAAAGGTTTAAACATTTTTATCCATCTTGCACACCTTACCGAGTTAGAAAACAAGTCATTTACCTGAGATCCATCATGCTAACATGTTGTATTAGGTGCTGGTTTAACTGGCTGGGTGAGATTACACAGAGATGTGAAAAATGTTACAAATATCTAATCAAACCACCTTTATATAACGTGTGTTTTTCTGAGCTCTGACATACCTGACATTACTTTCATGAGGCATGGACAGCCTGACACCTTTTTTTTTCTTGCCTCTCAGCTTGTGTCAGCCTCGTGAGTTGATGGATGAAACAAAGGCAGGCGAGGAGATGGCAGTCCAGAGGCGCAGGCCTCAGGTGTGAACAGGTGTGTGGGTTCACTGCCATGCAGGAATGGGAGCAGGTCCAGGTGCACAGCTGCGGGGTGTGGCTCTCACTCATATATACGTATATATATACACCCAGCCTCCCGGCCTGTGTTGAAATGCTGAGTCCCTGGGAAGGAGGACGAGGCGGGCTGGGTGGGGCTACTGTGTGAACTTAATCTTGCGTTGCCATAACTTTGAACATGAAACTTTGAGGAAGAAAAGAGAGAGTGCGTTTGGAGCCGAGGGTTAGAGGGTGATAGGAGGGGGAAACGATGGGGAAATCAAAGGTTTTTGAATTTTTCACTCAAGCATGGACGCTGTGTGTGTTTCTGTGTGTGTAGGCGTGAGTGATCTGTGTATGTTTAAGTAACAGTAGGGCCGAAAGCAAACAGAACGACAAAGAGTGACGTTTCCGAGGTTGCATGTCTGGGAGCTAAATGCGTGGTAGTCTGGTTTCCCGGGCAACTATTGTTCTTATCAATCCGTGATTAAACAACTTTGGTAATTTGCACTCTTGCTGTAACACATCCTGGTGAATTTTCTGTTGAAAGAACACGTCTGTGCCGAGCTTCTCTAAGCCCTGGACAGCATCAATGTCAGCCCGAGGACAGATTAGGCTGGAGACAAGCTCTCTATCTGCAGGGTACATGATCTCTAAGTCTTCTCTATCAAAGGTCAGAGCAGCCGAGTGAAGACGAGCATCAGGGCGTTGTGTGGCTGGTAATTTTGAAAAGAGAAATGGGTCAGTGGCTACTGTGGATGGGCTCACTTGTGTTACAGATATAAAGGCCCACACATGGCGTCAGGGGACAGATATATATATGTGTGGACAGTAATGCAGGGAAGCCATCACAGATTGCGTGTGCGGATTTGGAGCTTGACATTCTGCAGCTTTAAATCCCAATTTTTCTTGTACAATGTGGTCCCCCAGTCCCATTGACTGCGAGACAGTGTGCCAGATGAGCAGTCTGACCTTTCCTGTCCTTGGAACAGTTGATGCTGTGTAATGTATTCCACAGTTGATTCCTTTTCTCCTCCTATGAATTTTAACAACTTTTTTTTTTCTCCTCCTCTCTGCAGAAGCACTCAGTCTTTCAGTCTGTGTCTCTGCACTGCTGGATATTTTTCTTCTTATTACCTCTCAGAAGTCCAATCACCACATGTCCTGTGGAGAAACAAAGCTGCGAGACACAGTCAAAAATGGAAAGAGCACAGGGAATGTCAATTTCCTCCAATCGGCTCAGAGGACAGTTTTTTTTTCCTGCGGGGGAAGATTAGGTTGATGTCAAATCTCAGATCCGGTGAGCTAAAATGTGCTGAAGACAGCTGCTGCTGAGTGAAAATGACTAAGGTATGAATGCGAAATGCGCTGAATTCACTACAAGATAGCTGTTGAAAGGTAGCTGGTGAAATTGATGTCAACCTATTTCAATTCACCTACAATCCCCCATGATAATACATTTATCATCTGGAGCTGCCATTGATAGTCCTTTTAGTATCACATCAGCTGACACTAAATCAGAGGATGCCAAAAGTATCCATCAGAATCCATTAGTCATCTGTTACTAATTACCAGTGACTCCGGGGTTGATTAAAAGAAATCACCAAGCAGCAGCACATACCATTATGCTAATGAAAACTCATTTGGAGAGGAAGAGCGGGGGCGCTGCCAAGTATTTGGACGACTTTGCTGTGCAGCCGGGCTGGCTGGAGTAAATGGCTTCTTGGACAGCATGTCATTACAGGACTGGAGGAGAAGGAAGCCTTGTGATAATGGCAATTATGGTGATGATAATGATGATGATGATGATGATGATGATGGCAGTGTATCTAAACTCAGATTTATTCAAACACTGACTTTTCCCCCTTCCTGATTCTCATTAGCATATATATATATTTTTCCTTACACTTGCCCCGTGGCACAAACTACCAAATATCTCCCTGGCAAGTGAAGATAAGACATGTTTGGTGTAATTTAATCATAATTGATTTTCTCATCTAATTAGAAACCCTTCAGGGGAACGAACAAGCTCCTAATCACCAAACAGTGATTGCTCTGGTGACAGTAGGTCTCAGTACAAAGACGTCAGCAGAAGCTTTGCCGTAGACACAGTGTGTTAAAGAGATATGTTCACCATGAGACGCTGATCATTCATTACACCAGAAATGCAAGGGTCAATACTCCATAAGTGCAGTTAATACCACTATTACACACATTTAGTATAAACAACTTTAAAAAAAATACTGTAATTATATTTACAGTGAGAATGAATTAATCACAGTCATTCAACTGTTGCCTCTGAACAACTTCTTTAACACTGTGAAGCAAATATGTGATAAAATGAGTTGAACAGAAAAGATATTATTCAAAAAACAACCATTCAATTTTACACATTGTCACCTCATTGTGAAAGTCAGTAATTAAATAATCCAGTAAATTAGATTTAGTCAGGGTAGAAGTAGTATTGAGACCTTTCACTTTAATAAAAGTGAAAAAAATCCTTCTTAAAAAAAAAGAGGTGGATGATAACTCTCATACCTCTGTTTGCTACAAGGACACGACCAGCTTAGCGTAAAGATTAGAAATATGGGAAAACAGCTTGTCTGGATCTGTTCAAAGGTAAAACGTCCACCTACCTGCACCTGTGAACCTCAGTTATTTACATATTATATCTTAGTTGTTAAAGCGCCACAAAAGAGTCAAATAAATTCAGTGGAGTCTAAAAATGACAATGATTTCCTCTGAAATGTGGTGAAATAAAAGAATAATAATGATTGTACAATGATAAATATATCAAATAATGAAGTGAAGTGAGAGCTTCATTGTTTTCAGTCAGGTGAAAACTGTTTTTAATTTTCATTCTTTCATCCAAAAACATAATATTCTGTTATTATTTTTGACATCCAGAAAGAAATCCAGTGGACTTTATAGTAAGTGCCCTAATCCCCCACTTCCTTTATTTGATGAAAAATAGCCCGGGGCTTTCCAAGGGGTTCATCCTTCATCAAGTCCAGCTCCAGATTCACGGTCGCGCCCCTGAGCACCTGTTAAAGGCCACATCTTCTCGGCATCTAATAAACAGCTCCAACTCTTTATCCTCTCACATTTTGTAGAGGCCACTTTTTTTTTTCTTTTTTTTTTTTTTATCCCTCGCATCTGTGATTCCCCGAGCATTCCCCAAAAATCCCCTTGGCAGTTCAGTGATCTTTCTCAGCTGTTAGCGTGCCCTCGGGCCAGGGTAGCCTCGCTGTGTGGCTCCAGCTGCAGGCTTTGCTGTGGTCATGGGGCCCAGCTGAAGGGCACTATTGTCCATTCATGGGGTTCACTGTGTGAAAGGTCAGATGAGGGAGAGCCTGTGCTAGGGGGCCTGGCAGGAAATGAAGGTGGAGTGGCAGTTTGGGTGATAGCGTGGGGCTGGGAGCCTGAATAAATAAAATAGTCCAAATAAGCTCAGAATAAGTTGAGTCACTGTTTTTTATTGCGACTGTTTGAAAAGGAAAACTATGACGAGCAAATGATAAAAATCTTTATATTCTCGTGCATGTGCTTGAACAAAAACCGTAAGAAATGTGCATTTCTCCTGAGCTGGTCCCATCTCGACGCCGTGCAGCGAGAAGGTAAAATATGCCGTGCGTCTGACAAGCCAGAGCGCCTCACAGATGTGCAGATAAATCTTCATTTCTCACCCAGTTAAGCAATTCAGTCAACTTCAGAGGCAGCGCTGCTTCAAGCCAAAGGCACCTTTTCACAATCCAGAGAAAGTGCAGAACAAATTGGAGAACAAATAGTCACACTGGGTTATTCACATTATCCTCAGGAGGTGGGCTGGCTACACCCAACAATGAATACTCCAGTGACACTTTCTGAAGTGGCATTTCTCACATAAATCTTTTATAAGGCGCTGTCAGAGTCCGTCTTTCAAAGGCAGCCAAATGGCTTTACAGGGGGACAAAGTGGTAATCAAAGACACTGTTATGAGACAGTTGATAGTTGACCAGATTTGGTAGCAACAGAGGGCACTATGTTTGGCTGCAACAACAGAAATGTTACAGGCAGGAGTGTTATGGCTCTGCTGTGTCTTTCCTCTTCAGACCTGCCACTGCTCCCCCCACCTGATATATATATTCTCCCAGTTTTTCAGTTTCTCTTTCCAGACTGTATTTTTGTGTTTCCTTCTGCCATGCGTGTGGCATTAATCTGTATTTTGCATTTGGCTTTAGCTCCCTGTGACTGTGCCTGCCTGCCAGATTATTGTGTATCTGTAACCAGCTTTAGTGAGCAAAGCTTCCTTTGTGTCACAACCAGCCAGTTTGAGGTGTGTTTGGATCTTCTCACCTGTGCCTCATGGAGCTAAAATATAGTAATGGTTAGAGGAAGGTTTATCAGATGGGCTCATATATTAAATTAAGGGGTTGCACATGTGAATCTGTATCTTTTTCTGCTGACTATTTTCTACAAGATGCTAAAATTGCATCAGCAGTGAGTCCTGTGCATTCAGACTTCTATTACTAGGAAGCTGATGGCTCCTGTAGAGCACTAGTGATTATCTTCTGAGTAAATTGTTAATGTTTTGGTCAATAAAATATTAGAAAGCCTAAAGATATGTAGCACAAAAGAAGAAAAATAATAAATCTTCATGACTGATAAGCAAATTTTGGTGTTGATCAGCAAATCCTGTGAATTTCTGCTCTAAACATTGAATACAAAACTTTTGTATACGGTTTAACCCTTTAACACCTAAGCCTGCAAATTTCCACCTGGACTTTTTATGCTTATTTTGATTTCAAATTCAAATTTAACATGCAATATTTAACTTTCATGTGCAATTGCAGTGTTTTTGTTCACTAAAACTCTTTGAATGAACTGTATCCATCGTTAAACCTGGTTGTAGCTAACAGTTTGCTAACAACTTTAACTGACAACACTTTAGCATTCCACAGCCACATGTGTATCTGTATATAAAATTAACATATACTGTACAGAAAATAAGTACAATACATGGTATCGTCACATGTAACCCACACTATGTTACACGTGTGTAATCAGTTACATTAACTTACCTCAGTTACCCTTGAATGATAAAAGCTAGTTCGTTAGCATGAAGTTGACGGGAGTTAAGCTGCAGCAGGTGGGCGTCACAGACCGTAGGAAGTCAGGTAGCGTCCTGGTGTCCCGCCTCCTCACTCCTTCATTTCCAAATATGTTCAACTTCTGGCTCCAAAAATCCAACATGGCGACGTCCAAAATCAGTTTGGAGGGTTTCAAAACAGGAGTTCACAAACCAATGGGTGAGATCACACTTGCTTCATCCAGCTATATACAGTCTATGGGCTAATCACACATATGTGACTATGCAATTTTTTCTATGTAAATCAGCTTGAATTGAATGTTTAGGTGACTCCTGATGACTGCATATTAACCTCTTCAGCCCATAAAAGGAAAAGGGGACGGACATGCACAGGAATAAACTTCAAAGTATTTATTCCAACAAACCAAAACAAAGCTGTAATATTCAGAAGAACAAACAGATTTTATTACATACACGCAAACGTCTTGAACAAATAATTTCAAGGTGTTTCACTTTACTCTTTGTGAAGTAAAGACTTCTGTGTTGACGAGCTTTGGTCTGAAGACGCGTTGGACCTTCGCGTGGTGGGATGAATAGGAGGATTTTCACCTCAGGAGGGAGATGCCCGTATCTCTACACATAATACAGCCAATTATTTCTGTTCAAGCAAAATTAAATAAAAGCGAAGGAGAAACACTGAGGAGGCTTGAGGGAATTTTTCAAAGCCCTTACAAAGCTTAACGAGAAGCAACGGTGGAAAAAAACAAGAGGAAAGCAGCGATTGTTTGCAGACAATGCACCACCGAAGTCTATTTTCTTGTGCTACCAAACAAGGTCACATATTTTCAGCCAAAGATAATGAGCGATTCAAGGTTCTGCTGTGTGAATAGGGGAGAACGGACCACATACATGGAGGTAACGCTTCCACATCAGCTGCAGCATGTCTTTGTTTTCTGTTCTCTGTCCACTGAACAGCGACGGGAAGAGAGTGACAATTAGGACTCAGACAATAACAGACAACAGTAATGGTGCAGATCTCTCACAGGTGTAGAGCGGGGGAGGGGAGGGACGACGACACCGACACAGGGTGTTGAGGGATTATGGGCCAAAAGGGTGTCTGAATGGCAGACTCCATGACCTTTCTCTGTACCAAACTGGCAAGCGGTAATCAGGGGCAATTATAAAGGCCTCTTGGCCACAAATAACCTAATCCTGTTGTGGGAGTGGGAGCCAAATGTAATTACAACAGTGTGGTACGCTGACCCTACGCCTAGCGGAACTAAGCCCAGAAGCCAACCAGAGCGATCCAAACCATCAACTGCAGCTCAGTCCAGGGCACGAAACCAAAAATATTCTCATTTGGTTAGTAAGTGACAACCACCTGTTTCCTGCAGCTACTGCTCCTTTATTCCCCCCGACATCGAGCTAATCAGCGCTCTGCATAATGTGACCACATGCATGTTATACACACTCTGAATCAGAATCATCTTTGTTGTCATTGTAATTGCATACAGCGAAATTAAATTGCCACTCTATGGTGCAGACATAAGGACACAGGACATGCTGCTACAACAACACAATGCTGCTGTAAATGTGACTAATTATTTGAATACATCCCCATCCCTTTACTTCTTTAATTTTAATACATATATTTATTGCATATTGTGTTTTATTTTTATAACAGGTGTGTGTATCTTATCTTATCTTATCTTATCTTATCTTATCTTATCTTATCTTATCTTATCTTATCTTATCTTATGATGATTAAAACGCAGAGTTGAGCAGCCAGATGATAAAATCTTAATACATATTAAATAAATAAAAGCTGTAGCCTCTGAAAAAACTGTATTGCTCGATTTCACTGAATATGTGGCGTTTATGTTTAGTATTTTTTCATGTCTAATGTGCAGATTACGAGTGGAAATAAAAGGTCCCTGAATCTGGAGGTGTGTGTTTTCGCTGATCTGTACCTGTGCCAGGTCACAGGTGGGGTGGGTGGGGTCCAAGTTGATCCAACTGGTTTAATTCAACGTTTTTCTTGGTCATCTGTGTTGCCGCCTTACAGTCCAGTCATAAATGCATTTACAGTGAAATTTCAAAATAAAACCAATTAATTTTACTGTGACACACATTCGCTCACTGTTCTTTTGTCCTCACCTCAAACATGGTGATTTTTGACATGCTGTTTTATGTCAAAAGTTGCACATCACTGTGAAAGCACTGCCCTTTGTGAGAGTAGAGAACTTAAGAGTCCAAAATTGCAGTGTTGCAGCATCCAACCGAACTGATCCACAAAGGAGACATGATTCCCAGACAGTTGTTAGACAGGAGTCAATAGTACAGACAGGCTATGTCTCATGGAAAAAATAAATAAATGAAAAACAGCTAAGCCTGGTGATATATTATCCTGAATGAAAACAAAATCCACAAAAAAACAATAAAACCAACAATAAGATGATTCTTCTAATAAGCATTGTCTGTGAAGCTAAAGCCTGATGTCGCTTATTTCTCTGAGCCTCAGAGCTGCTCTGTTGTCCAAGAACAATTAAAAACACATCGCTGAGCCACACTGTTGCAGTGGCTGATATATACTATCAGCATGACTGCTGTGTATTGTGAGGCAATGCACAATGTACTGCTGCAAAACTCCAAGCTCTTGATAGAGCTGCAAATCTTGTCTGAAAATAAAGCCCAGTAAAGGCTCTGTAGTCGTGTTTGAATAGTGTTTGTTAAAAACTACAAAGCCCAGGTCTTTTGAGATAGAGTCGCATCTGAAAATGTCAAAATATTGATTCATGGAATAACATATTATTGGCTTTGATTGTGTCATCACGTTTTGTTTTTTTTTTAATAACAAACTACTAAATATATAATAAAATAATGTGTGGTTCCTTTAACATACTATCCATGCTATACAGAATTTTCTTTTTGTTTTTTGTTACAAAATCTGTAACAAATAATCAGAATAAACTGTATGTATAAAAAATATTTATAAAGTTACAAAAATTCACTGTGAATGTCTAATGAATTTACATGTCCAATGTAACTGTAATAATTATTTTTAAATGGAATTACTTTTTTTATTGTAATTTCACAAATCTGTATATTCTTATTTAAAGGAAAAGTAAAATGAACCTATACATGCAGAGGTTAATAGCTATAATATTGAGAGCACTTAAGAAGACATTTTAAGTATATTTCACCATTTGACCATTTGACTTTCAGTTGTATGTGCTGTTCATTTACAATCGTATAAATCATTAGTTTATATCAAAATCTTTCAAAATCTACTTGACCATATGTTTCCTATTCTAAAACTGGTAAAGTTCAGGTTTAATACTATAAATATATTACTATTTTATACATATAAGTGTAATATGAAGCATTGGTTCTGCTCGTCTCATTAGTTTAAATGTGTATTTTTCACTTATTAATAAAGATTTTATGTCAACTTAAAGCTACAAACTGTATTTTAAATCCTGAATATTACTATATACTCATCAGTTGGTTATTTTTCATTAATAACGGAATAATACATTAGAGCTGGTTTGATGGTTTGATAGCTGGCAGGTACCGAGTCAGCAGGTGTTCAGTAGGAGTTTTAAAAAGTTGTAAGAAACCAGATTGATCGTCTAAGATGCAGAGAGCCCATCAGTGTCTCTGCAGTCTGTGCAGCAGTAGCTCATCAATATGTGAGTCAGACTGCAGAGTCAGTCTAAAAGTCGCATGGCCAACTCTATTACCAACCTCCCACCAGTTCAACTCCAACAGCTGACCGATCAATCTGTGCAACAAGCCCAGATAATAACGACTTCTTCTGTTGGAGACTTACTTCAAGTTCCTCTCTACACACAAGAAAGTGACACAATACAGATATTTACTGTGTTTGCATTCATTTCAGCAACAGCAGGTTGATTTATATTCATTGTTGTCTCACTGGCAAGTTCAAGCGCTGGAATTTGTATTGAACTGCACAAAGAAACTCTAGTGTTTGTAGAAAAATATGCATTTTCTTTATTTCCCTCTGGTGCAATTAAAAGGCTCAGCTCGGATCAGTACGACGCTCTGCTCACAGCAACAGTGCAACCTCGTCACTTTAGATTTAAACACATTTTTAATGCACCTTTTGACTCCACAACATCCTTCATTTAAGACAGTACTGGTTTTACCTCCAAATATAATTATTTAATAGATGTATTTGTCATTTCTCCTGGAATGACCTGAAATCCTGCAGCACTCTTGTATGTATTTTGCAGATTGACCATCACACTGGAAGTATTTTTGGTGTTTTAATAGATTTCCCTTTTCCCATGTGGCACTGAAGAGCCACTTTTCATTCCCTCCAAAATTAAACAATTCCCCACTGTCACTGCATAATTGAATGAGGAAAATGCAATATATGAACAACTGACAAACTACTATTTATCTTTTAAGAGTTTAGACAAATTTTTATTTTCCTGATGAATTTAGCTCTCGTCTGTGACAGAATCTAACCGCACTGAGCCGCTTGCAAGCGACACAATAATAATTCTTGTCTGTCAGTTGAAATAATGTCTGGGGATTAAATGTCAGTCAAACTGTGATAATTCATACCCAGTATTCAACACCTCACTCAGCGAATAGACGAATCCACCCACAATTCATTTACCTGTTCTATAGCCTGCCTCCAAAATGAAACAAAAATGGCAATCAATCATAATGTAGCGAGGTGAAAGCCTCTGGGGACAGACAGGCCCGGTCTCTGAAAAGTAAAACAGGTCGGGCAGTAAAACAAAGCACACAGAAAAACCATCAGCCGGCAATCGAGTTGTGGCTGTTAGTGGTGCAGTTTAATCAGATGTAAGCAAGACCAATTCTGCAGCTCTGCAATCGATAGTTTTAAGCCTTAAGGAAAAAACAACTCTACTACAGTAGCTGCATTTTGTATTTAGAATAAGGACAAACTCTTAGTATATAAGACAATACTGGCACCAAGCATCTAAACACAAGAGTGGACACAAGAAGTTGTATTAATTGGGTCATACAAGACATTCAAACACCATGTTGGTCCAAAAATCCTTTGATGAATATTAAACCTACAGAGATTACCAAGTGTCAAATCATCAATCACCACACTGTGCCCTGAGTGAAGTACTTACATTAACTCCACAGACTGTGTATAAAGATGGATGAAGCAACCAGGGCTCAAAATGAGGCCAATGGTGAAGTGCAAAAAAGTGCAATGCTCCCAACAGCCACTAGATGCTGCCTCCAAAACTCTCTCACAAAAAAAACACATATTTCCCCACAAGTCTTTCTGATGTCATGAGCTAAAATTAATTGTTCTTAGTAGTGATCTGATGGTCAATCTAAAAAAAAAAACCCCAAAATCCAAATATGGTCACTTCTGGCTCCAATCAACCAACATGGTGATGTTCACATAGTGGCTTCACAATACAAATCCACAAGCGACTGGGTGGTGTCACGTTAGCTGCGTCCATTCTGTAAGCAGTCTGTGATTAACCCAAAAGGACTTTTTAAATCTACAATAACTGATTGTTTAGTCACACTGCAGTATAAATAAGCTGTAAAAATTACACTGACATCACTGTTAATATGGGAAACTTGTGAACAAGCAGCTGTTTATACTTAAACACCAAAGTAACTTCTAGAGTAAACTGAGTGGTGGGAACTAACTAAGTACATATATTCACACACTGTCCTTTCAGTACACTTTTGTGGTATTTTTACTTTATGTGAATGATTCCGGTTACTGCAACTTTACTTACATTTCAGAGAAAAACATTGAACGCTTTACTTGCCTACATTTATTACAGCTACAGTTACACACGTTTTGGAGAATGAAATTTTACATGAAAAAAGTTATTTATTTGTTTATAACATATGATGCTGTGATGAAGAATGAGGCAATTTCCTCCAACCTGTTTGGCTTATAAACAAACAGTATCCATTTGTACTGTGTCGCCCAAAAATGTACCAATATTTCACGCTGTGTTCTCACTGTACAACTGCTGCATTAAATAACTTTATACAAAGCTACCTTCAATTGTGTGGGTGCAGGCCGTGAGTACTTTTCCCAGTACAACTCAAATATTCATTCTCCTTTCAGCTTGGTTTTTGATCTTTACACTAACTCTTGAGAGAAATATCTGGCAGCTAAAGGCTGGAAGTGACAAACTTTGTCGGTCTGTGATTTTGTGCTGGGCAGGAAACATATGTCGAGTTATTAGATCTGATGAGAAGTGTGAGAATGAACCAAAACAGTAAAGTTCAGATGAAAGATGCTAAAATCACTCAGTGGAGCTGGAGGAAACTTAGAAGACATTTGATCCATTTTTAATACAGAAACATTGATTATAGCCACTTCATCAATCACAATAATTATATATTCTGCAGGGAGAGTTTCATTTACATTTTGCTCCACAACAACAAAATCTAATTCCCTCTTTCAAAGTAATGTTTTAATCCCTTTGTTGAGGATCAAGCGAGTTTATCAAAGCCCATCTAGACAGAGTATTAGACAACAACAACTCACAGTGTGACACAACAAAGAGTTAAAGCTTTCTTTCAGATTGCGGCATCTCCTGTTTCCAGCAAAGGTCTTTGAGGGGTAAAATAATGAGGGATGGAGATGCAACGGATGCATCTAACGTTACAGAGAAGTGCTCCCCTGAGCAGGCAGGGCGAGAGGAGAGGGACCAGGACGTGTACAAGTACAGGCAGAGGGCAAACTGCCTCTGAACTCAGACTGATGACTGCAGGAAAAACCTGATTATGCATCCAGACACATTCATTCATCAGAGGATTACAAAGACATCAAAGAGTCCTCGAGTCAGAGCTAACTAAATATCAATATATATATATCCAAAGCAGGCATGTAATTGTTAATTTGGTCATTTAGTGTTTGCACTTTTTATGTGGCTCATATGTATGTTTGGTGGAAAGTCACAACGATGTCATCAGGTAGTGGTGAATATACATCGAGTGTATTTTGTGTGACTTAGATAATCAGGTGTACTAATATCATTACACCACAGGGAAATCAGAGGCTTTTTGTTCTCGCTGTCTCTGTAAGAGGATTTCGAATAAACTCCTGTGAAAGAGGGAACGTGAAGGTTATCAGATGACTGCAGTGATTCTCCTGCGAGAATTTCCAGTCAACTGACTCCTAATGAGTTTTCTGCAGAAACAATTAAATATCAGCCATGCAAGACATAAGAAACTGGGCATCATGCCACATTGATTCAGTGCAACAATTCGCAGTCATTACATTTCTGATAAATGTCATTCTTTTGTTTCACGCTGCTGGATAATGGGACAGTTTATCAGACATTATTTTGCATTTTTGTCATGACAAGAAGCACAATACGGTGTTGCAGTAATGACAGCCATTCATGAAGTCATACTTCTGTATCCATTAGTTTTAGACCGAAACATGTTGAGGATCCTGTAAAAGTTGGAAGTTGCATTTTATTTTTTTTAAAACCAACGCCCACTTGTTGTCCTCTTGTATTCTTTGTTCCTCCTCTGGTCTGTTTGCCTGTGGTGAGTCCTCTGAAGCTCTTTTGAAGCCGATATCAGTCGGAAATATAGATGATGTCTTCTGCTTTCCCTGCTGTTTACATCAGCTGCGCTAAGACGCTAAAAGGCTCATAGGAATATTTGTGATGCTTCAAAAGCTTGTTTCTAAAAGAGATGGCGTGTTCATCAGAGGAAGCAGCATTTATGAGTCTTGCTCACAACCTGGCAGCATTTTTGTTGCAAATGTGGCACCACTGTGGGGTTTTCACATAGTGGATATACTTCCTGAAATCACTCCTTCAATAAAATTCTGCAGGAAATTTTTTTTTACACTTCGATGATGACATATTGATAGTGGCTCACTGCAGCATGTATGAAGGTCAGGTCTTATTCTTTATTGCAGTAGTACAAAGGGAGCTGTCACGGAGAAGACTTTGTCACTCTGAGTCAAATCAATATTCTTTGACATTTGTAGTAAGGTGCAGGGCAGCAGGGGTGAGACTGGAGCAGAGCGTGTACAAAGGATGGGCTTTAGAGAGCGCTGACAGGCCCCGGTGTGACCATTAGCTTTGTGAGAGACCCCGCGGTGCTTGAAGAGTGGGAGGTTGGCGAAGGCGCTGCGGGCTTTATATTTAGGAGACACGACAGGAGACCCAGATGAATAAGTCAGGCAGGGAACAGAGGATAATGGTAGGTTTCACTCCTCAATGCAGAGTTCAATGGGCATAAACAAAACAAGGCTTAGTGATGCCTTTGAATTGAAGGCAAATAACCACATTTTCCGCACCGCATTCTCCTCAGCTCAGCTCTACCCATGATGCTCCCAAATCGACTGTCAAATATATGTGCAGTTTGTGCTGTAACGTAAGCACTCGGAGTAATGAATGCAGGCCTCACAGTCTCTAAATCACATGTTCAATGGGGCCTATACAGTAAATGCCACACTGATAGTAAAACAAAGCACATTCGATGAATAGAGCTGCAGTACGAGCCGCCTGTATATTGAGTTTCTGTTGCGACTTTTGTTAAAAATAATGAGTTTTTTATGCTTTGTTTGTGGTATAATAGGAGCCGCGCTTTTGTATTGACACATTTAAAATTCATTAAAAACAATGAATTGCTAATGAGTCCAGCAACAATAGGCAAACTGCTGTTCTCTGCAGTAGTATTTGCCTAATTAAATGGCGCGAAATAACAAGATGAGTTACAGTATTTTTTTAGGCAGGTGACAATAAAACAGCGTAACGTGGCTGAGTGTGTTTTGCATTCGGGAGCAAGGTCACTTTCGTCAGCTTGTCTGACATGATGCAATGGCACGATATTTGTGACAATCTTTGTTCTCAGTGAGACTGATTGCACCTCAGAAAAGGACATTTTCTCTCAGTACCTGCTGTGTCTAATTCAAGAGATTGAACAGCAAACGTGACTCATGGAAGAGAATATTGATTTCAGCTCATCATTGTTACCATGCACGACACATCACTGCGAACACAGAGCCACTCCACTGTGCACACTCTGTCGCTCTGTCTTCAGGGACTGCCCTCTAACAGGTACTATGAAATAATGAGAGGATTTCAGCCAGGGAATCAATAATTGAATAATTTTTTTCTCTCCTTTGTGCTGTCTGCAAAGCGCTGCTGTATTAACATGTTGCAGTGATGCTGCTGTCAGTTTCTTTCCTCCCACTGTAAATCTGGCCACAGGGCAGCCGCAGGGCAGCAGCACATGGGATGACTACATTTCCATTTAACGCGGTCCATACCCACTTCGCTTTAAACGTGTTATCACATGCTGTTTCATGTCACGGCAATTACATCTGCTATTTGTTCTCACTGCGCAGCACAAATGAAATGATTAAATCTAAACAGATATTTTGTATCACTTTGCACAAGTTATTTGTTTTCCAATGAATCCAGTTCTTTGTGTGCAAGACTGTTGAGGCTACAATATTTCACTCTTGCCGGTGAAACCCAGGAGATAATCAATATGACATGCCAAACAATAGAACACAATGATTTGAGTTTAATACCCTTGGCTCGAGAATCACTAATGTTCCTGTTGCAGAAAATCGATCTCCTCCACACCGGAGCGGCTCTAACCCAAACGCACAGAGCGATGAGGGGTGAAAGTACATCAAACACATACAGTGCTAACAGTGCTACACATCCAGTGTGACGTCTCCAGCAATCACTACACACACTGTGTGTTTCACTGTTTTTGTTGTTGTGTCTGAAGATTTTCTGTAAGGTAGAATTTGTGAGTCAGTTTACTGTGGATCTCATCAACATGTGGGTGTGTGTGTATGTATGTGTGTGTGTGTGTGTGTGTGTGTGTGTGTGTGGTGGGGGGGGTGTTCTAATCAAATCCTGGTTGTAATTTAAAAATGAACACACACTGGACATGTCTTTCTTTTGCTTTGTATTAACAGAGATGAGCATATTGAAAGAGTTTAATTGGACATATGTCACATATGTATTTCTACATATACTGTATGCATATACTTTTATATACACACAGGAAGGGAGCCCCTGAAAAAAAATTTTGATAATATTACATTATCTCATTGCAACAATTACATTTCCTCTGAGTCAATATCATATTTGAAGTATATATTATAGTATATCACCACTGGT
>OOFC01023922.1:85368-104099 GCA_900323345.1 Pseudochromis fuscus | reverse complement strand
GAAAGCAAAAAGTAAGTAAGACACACACACACACACACACACACACACACACACACACACCACAACAACACACACTTATTGTTCAATAGTTGTGTAGTTTCAGAAGATTTTTCTGTATAGTCAAAACAAGCCCAGTAGCTGCTGCAGCACTAACACGACGCTGTTGTTATTCTGCCATTGTTACTGTTGTTGTTGGGCGTTGTGCATGTGGGTTAAGGGAGAGGAGGGGCGGGGCTACGGCAGCATCGTTTCAGGAGAATCGTCCACATGGAGACGCAGCGGGTGGCGTCTTCAGACTCTCCCACTCTGAGACCCGTTTTCAAAAAGTACCGTTTTCAGCTCCCAAAACATTGTCTCCATGTGGACGCAAGGCATAAACGATAAAAAACTTTACACTTGAAACCCGTCTCTGTGTGGGTGGGGCCTGAACACTGTTGCCCTCTTGTGGTGTAATAGCTGGCCATTTGTTGTTACCCAAAATTTAATCATTTGTTCCTTGGTCAGCACAAAGTAGCAGGTAGATACAGAGAGTGTGCCAAAGATTTAGCAACAAATGATCCAGGTATTTCACTCAGGAGATGGAGGAGACCAAAAACAGAGCTAAAGGAAGAGCTAATACTGGACTTAGATTCATCAGGTGGACACAAACATGACTCCAACTAGATGTAATCCTAAAATATATATATTTAACATACAGTAATACACTAAAAATATTCTAAATAGAACAGAATAAAATAGAATAAAAAAATACCAACAAAGAACTTACATTAGTATTATGTTTCCATAGACCACATGCCTCAGTATGTACACATAAAATGAGTGGAAATGGTGCATATACATTAAAGAAAAACAAGCTACCAAGAAACAGTGTAAATGCACAAATAAGAAAATATTCACCACATCAGCTTCATTGTTTCCTTTGCTCCCAAGTGGCTCAGAAGTTAGTTATATCAGTTATAAGAGTTGAACATGGTGGTTCAGAGACAGGCGAAGATTTTCATTAGATCCATTGTTTCTTATGTAGGTTTGAGGTTGAAAGATCATGTAAAGCAAATATTAATCAAGTCTGTAGGCAGACTCAAAACTGGGCGCCTGGATTAAGAAGTGTCTGACTCATCACTCGTCTATCCAACAATCAAAGCACAAAACCCACACAGTCCACCCTGTCAGATTAAGGGCACGCCACCTCCTGCAGTAGCACTGAATGTTAGCTTTCATGGATTTAAATCATGCAGATTTATTCAATGCACAGACATGATTCCCATGGATACGTTGCTGAATATACAGCAGAGAAGCGATAACTCAATCAGGACTATTTGCCATGAAAAGGATATTTCTATCAGAGCTGGCGTACAGCCTCATGGAGGTTTTTTTTTTCACTCTGCTCAAAATGATCATTCACCCACGGCTGAGGTGCATTACACGCAAACTCAATTTAGTTTTCAATCTTCCAGAGACTGATTGCTGAAACACAGCACAAGAGATATGATGAAGGGAAACAGCATTTGTAGTGAAATGACTGCATAGTGCTGAAAGTTAATTAGCACTGTGTGATTGAATTGATAGCTTGGTGCTACCTTTCAGGGCTCAGGTAATCAGGAGCAGGCATCACTCAAAGGCTCAGACCTTAAAACTTAGTGGGAAACGTTGCTGCTCCTCACACATTTAGAGTCCTGCTAGTCACACAACATGCCTTAATCCTATTAAAGTAGATCGCTTACATACTGTATAACACCAAGTCAATAGAGATACATGTAATCTCATTGCCTCTGAAAAAGAAAGATGGCCCTAAAGATACTTTAAGTGGTATTAATTTCACTCTATTGATGGGGCCCAGAGAAAGCAATGAGGCTGATACTGTGTCTCTGGTGAGACATTTAACAGAGGGAAACAGGTTACATGAATACTTCATGGGCTTTGGGTGCATATTTCCACACATCCATAACCTGTTTGTCCTGGTAGTTTTTTTTTTTCTTTTTGTCACAGGATCTCAGCATTTTGAAGAAATGTGACGTTTAATACAGTAAAGAGAAGCGACACGTGATTGCTTTTTAAAAAGAAATGAATTTTACCTGTGACATGTTGACAGAGACATTAAAACCTGGAGTCTTGCTGCTCTCACCCGCAGCGACACTGACAAATCTATGTCCATCACCATGGCAACCGGTGGCTGTCCATGGCAACCTGGTGACAGATGATCAGGGTGATGTCCGAATAAGTATCAATAACTAAACTCTAGAAATTAACCAATGAGTAGATGGGATTTAAATTAATTACACACTAATAAGCCCCCCCTCTCGTTTTCAACAACCATCCAGAAAGCAGAGGATTATACAGAAAGTCAAAGTCTGAACCGTCACTCATCTGCTCTCATGTCATTACAGCGAGAAAATAAACTAACTCACTTTCAGTGGAGCTTGTCAGCTTAGCTGTGACCTAATTAATACCACAGAGCAGAGCCTTGGAGAGTAGTGTTGCAGTGCTTAACCATGATAATGAGTTCAACCTCTTCTTCTGAACTGGTGGCTTCACTGTTGCTACGTAGGTCTGATATTAATTTATGAAATGATTAATGGAGTCAGTAAATGCACCAATAGCAGTGGCTGCAGGGGGAAGGAGCTTCACCTTTTCAAAGTAAGTATACAGTTTATTAAAAACAGCATGACCCTGCAGCTGAAAGCAAATTACAGTCTGATTTCAGTCTCACCTTTTCATATTAGTAATGCACAGTAGATTGGATGGTTGGAGGCACTATTTTGCATGTAATCAGTCTGCAGAAAATTCTAACCTGAATGACAAATCACTTGTAAGTGGGCCTTGAATTGGGTTTGACAGTATTTGATTTATTCCACATTTCTAACTAGAACATTGTAATCTGTAAATACAAGTGAATTAAATTTAAAAAAACAAACATTTGTTGTTGTTACAATGACCGAAACTCTGTCAAAATCGCCTCAGTGAGATTAGGTCATCGTTTCCCAGGAAGCATGAACACTATGATAAAGTGGAAATGTGCCGAACGTTGCACAGGTGCCCTCGGAGATTGGGGGACCTGGCTTTCCCATTACATGCACTGAAGCATCAAATGGATCTCAGAGTGCGATAAAATTATCCTTTAGCAGGTGCGAGTGTACAAACTTAAAACATCAGCGGCGTTTTTCATCAACACTGCATAAACAACACGGCAGCTTTTTTAATCTGTCTGAAGTGCCCTCTGATTCATGCTTGACTTTTAAGAGCCCATCCTGCAGCGAGGAACACAGAGTTGATTATTATGTGCAGCTCTGCTCTGGCGAGATGCAGGCAGAGCTGGAGAGCCACTCGAGAGGAAAAAGGCAGCTGGATGTACGTCTGTATCTATATGACTCCTGTCATTTGAAATGTGCCGCATATATGAGACAAAGTGCAAAACAAATGGACAGAAAATGACTTGTTTTGCTGCCACTTTGAAGCAGAGAAGAGGTGATGACAGACAGGCAGAAGCTTTCATCAGCAGGGAGAACGTATGCTGTTGGAAATAATTGTTAATCAGCCCTTCGACCCTGTAGTTTTGCATTGTGCTGCAACAGACAGAAAAACGGTGCTGACATCAAACTAGATTAAGTGAAGCAAAGTGCTTATTTTCAATGATACGAATGATGTTATTAATTCATTTCAATGGTCTGATTACAACTGACATGTTTATGTAAAACACCACCTCTTAAAGCCAGCATGCACAAAGTTATTTTGGGCTGCATAATGTATTTTTTATTACCTACACTTCACTGTAAATTGACTATAACATTAAATCATCTCATCATCATCACTGGAAACTCCAAGTAGTAGCAGATACAGTCAAAATCCACATCAGAGTCCACATGCAGGTGATTGCAATCACTTGTACATAAAAGTAATTGCTGTGTTTGAGTGTTCACAAAACAGAGACTTATGTAGAGAGTCACTTTCTTTTCACTCAAATTATTAAAAAAGGAAAAAAAAATAGTCTCAAAAGGTAGATTATTATTCTATGATGGGGGATTTGATTGCCCCGACTAAACCCAAAAGTCAATAAAGATGATGGATATTAGAAAAATCTATACAGCTTATGGCTCATGCTGTAGGTAACTTACAGTGAGACTGTCAGCTTCCCTCTGTGCTTTCCTTGATGCAACCAAGCTTTTATTATTCCACTGGCGCTCTTCACAGACTGGCATTTCTCAGTTTACTCTTCATGAATCACTTTAAAATGTAAATGACTTGTTAACACACTTCTTCCTACTGGGGGAGTTTAATGGTGTGAAACAAAACATCGTCTTATTTCCATACAGCAGCAGAGCAAGAGATCTCGGCTGGATTCATATGATGACTCTCCTGCTGTTTAATGCAGAGCTGAGTCACAACAACGATCCCAATGTGGACGTGACATGTAGACAGTGTTTAACACGAAACAGGATACTGGTTAGTATCACACAAAACCACAGATTAAAACATTTTTCAAACAAAAAACTGCTTAAAGACATAATAATGGTTTCTTATTAGTGGTTTGAATTGAATGGGGTTATTTTCTTAAAAGCAGTTGGCCTCGTATCAGTCAGAGCACACACCCCTGTATTAACTCCTGTCTTACAGTAATATACAGTATGTGTCTAATTCTGCCTAAACTATAACCTGCTGTCAGTACTTTTCATGACAGCTAGAAAGCACTAAACTTACTCCAAGGCCTAATCCAGCTGATAATACAATAATGTAATGATAATATAATAATACTGATGCACAGACTGAACTTTGAATCTTTGAATTTTTTACAGTTAACATTTCACTAGCTACATCACCACTTCAATCGGCATTTTCGAGCCTTTTCCCACATGAACACGTACGATTAATATGAGCATACATAGAGCATTTTTTACATGCAGCTTATGATTAAAATACAAACCCACCGTTATGTGCCACAATAATGGTTGTAATAGTCACCAAACACAGATTTCTTGCTGTGATCTTGATGTTGGTGCTGTTTACTTTTAGGTTTTGGATCACATTCGGGCTCAAACACAATAGGACTGGTTTGAAAAGTTAAATTTTCCAGTCAACAAAGTTGCGTTACTTTGCCAGTCATGCTAGCAATCACAAGACAGTGAGCTATCGAGAAGGGGAGGGGTCAATACATCCAGTTTCAGATAGATGATGAACAGAGGGACTGCATGATTGACCAATATCAGATAAATAGGGACTTTTCTGAACTGAAATCTTTGTAAATCGATTCTACAAGAGCTCATTACTTTAAATATAAAGCTGGAAATGAGGACAATAGGTCCTCTATAACAGTGGTCCCCAACCACCAGGTAGGGGACTGGTACCGGTCCGTGAAGCATTTGTTACCGGGCTGCACAGAAAGAATAAATAATTTGTATAATTTCCATTGTATTGATAATTAGACTCTGAAAGACGTTTTATTTTGAAAAGCCACCAGATTCTCTCCGACCAAACCTTCGTCTGTGCCTCTCGAGACATCAATACCCTTGTCTTGGTCACGTGATCAGATATAAGTTCGGAAACTAGCAAAAACGAGTAAAAAACAAACGTCTTTGGAGAGCTTCTTTGCAAATTGGAAACATTAGTTTTTTTAATGCCGGTGGTGTTATTTTATTTTTGCAGTGTTTATCTGCCATACCTTGAAGGCCGGTCCGTGAAATTAATGCCTACATTAAACCGATGCGTGGTGCAAAAAAGGTTGAAGACCCCTTCTCTACAATACTTAGTCCTCTGACCAAATACCTGCCTTAGATATCTATCATATATGCCTTATATGTTTATAGTCAGCATGCTGAGATTTTTACTGTGTATTTAGCTGAACAGCATTTAGTTCAGAGACACAGCTGTTCCTGCAGCCTCACAGAGCTGCAAACATGGATGGATGCATCTCTTTTGCAGAGGTTTGCAGGAGTCCAACGCTGAGTGTGGATGAGTTTCGCCTCTGATTCCTTCTGTCGTCCTGTGTTGTTGTTCAGTTGTGCAATGAAGTGAACTTAACAAAGGTTTATTATAATTCTGATCTGTGTCCACTTGGGCAAAATCCATGTACATTTGCATGATTAAAGGGAGACATACAAAGGGATCCTCTATTCTGGGAACATTCAAAGTCCATTTCAAACTAGACAACATGGGCTCTGAAATGCAAGGCGGGTCATCAGCCTGGGTCCTTATCTCTCTGAGAGGAACAAAAATAGATAGAGGTATTTATCTCTGAGGGGATACCTGCTTTGATACGCCTTTGCAATAAATCTGTCTGCAGTCTTCAAAGAGACAATACACCCTCTGTGGAACATCTTCTGTCTGCGTGAGGCCTTAAAACGTTCATACAGGCTTTGTTTGACTCACTGACTTAGTGTCTTAAAGTGTTTCTCTAAGCTGTGTGCGATAATCGAGATTTATTTTTTACAGCCGAGTATCTTGCATTCCTTACGGCCACCTTCCCTCATTGTTGCGCTCAGCAATTACACTGAATGGATATTTTAGCAATGTCGGGAACAGGGAGGAAGCAGTATTGCAAATCAATCATATCTATTCTTTCCAAACAGATTCACTTTCTGGAGAACAAAGGCAGGCGGGAAGCCGTCGCAGGTTTGGCACACTCCGTGATAAAGAGCAGATATTCAAGAAAGACACACTGGCTTTGGGTTAGCTAATTACTTTTCAAATTGACCCATTTATCTTAATCTGAAAGGCTTCAAGATAAGACGACTGTATTACTTAGCAGTGCAGAAAATCCTTTGTTACGGGTGGACAATGGATGGATACTCCATAAAAGCACAGAGTAATTGTGCGAGATTAAAGCACGAAGAGAAACTGATTTTTTCGACACGTGTAAAAATGCTCGCTGCAGTTATCATCCACTGGCAAATAAAATGACCTGTTGTATGTTTTATCACAGAAATTCAGCTTTGAATGAAGGTTTTGTCATCACCATCACCTGCAATATTTTACAGACATCTCATATATTTAATAATAAGATCATTATGGTGTTATCATATACACTTCATTAGGTTTACATTATGTTACTGAAATATGTTTATCTGTATTCAATAAAAATATTACACAATAAAAAATTGCTGGGTTGCTGTTACCCAGACCTGAGTGGATTTTGGACTAACTACATCTTGGGTTAATTTAAGATGGGCTTTAAAAAAAACAAATCAAACAATAAAGCGTTGTAAAATGTTGAGTAAAAACATCAAAATACTGGTTAAAAAGGTAAAAAAAAAAAAAAAAAAGAATAAAAGAAACAATATAATAAAACAACAAATGCTGAGTAAAAACAGTAAACTTTTGGGCAAAAGCAACTAAATACTGGTTAAAAACAACTAAATCTTGGAAAAGAAGAAAATGTTGGGTTCAAAACAAAATATTGAGTATAAACAGCTACACTTTTAGTAACAACAACAAAAAAATTAAGTAAACGCAACAAAATGTTGAGTAACAGCAAAAAAAATTTGAGTTAAACCAACAAAATGTGAGTTGAAAAAAAAAAACTAATATTTGGATAAAAAACAACAAGAATACTAGTTAAAACGTCTTGGGTAAGAACAAGAAAATGTTGGGTAAAAAATAAAATATTGAGTAAAAACAATAACACTTTGAGTAACAATAAAAAATATTGAGGAAAAACAATGGTGAGTATAAACAATGAAAGGATGAGTATGACCAGTCCATCTGACCAGGTTAAATTAACTCAGCATGGAGTCCAATATTGATCCAGTTCAGGGTAAAAACAACCCTCATTTTTTACTATGAGCCAGTAACAGTATTTGCGCTAAGATAAAAAAAAAAGTTGTCTTAATCTCCTTGTTCACTTGTTTCCCCCAAAAGTCAAAGTTTATCTCATTATCAAACTGGTGCTGCGTTTCAAAGGTCAACATTCATATTTTAACAGGATTAAAATACTGCACTTCATTATCAGCATGAGTGAACTCAGCTGGTTCTACAAGCACCTGTCCTGCTGATACACAGTACATTCAAATAATCGATCTAAACTACCACACACTATAACACCAGGAGTGCAATGTACTGAAGCTCTGATATAGAGCAGGGTTTCAAGGAAAAAGATAATAATTATAATTTTTGTTTCAAAGGGCTTGACATGGAGTGTGCCAGTTGTGAAGACAGGCTCATTAAAAGCTGCCTTCCCTTGTGTGACAGTGGCCATTTGTTTAAGAGCCTATCTTCTCTCCAGCCAGGCCAGACGTGATAAGTCAAAGCATAAGAGCGCTGCCAGAGACACCTGACAAATGACGGTGTATACCTGCCCCAGATCGTCGCTGCATCTCTCTGGAAGAATAATGTCTAAGAGGATTCAATTTCCTGTTATGAATCTCAGCTATAAGACAAAAATCTGCAAGATATTAAAATGTGTGCATGTATGTGGGTTGACAAGAAGTTCGTCTTAAAGGGGGAAAGATTGTAATATGTGCCACAACAGATGTGGGTCAGATTATATCATTCAATAAAATATATCTGCAGTAGCATCACTGAGGGATTTCCAATAAAAAAGGATAAACGACGAAGACCAGTCATTTTTTACACTCATACATTAGCAGAGGATAAAATATAATGTATATGTTGACTTTTTGAACAACTGGGTTGAGTGTGCTGAATTGGCTGATTTGACTGCTCTGAAAAAGCCTGAGGTGAAGCAGCCACTTCCTATGGACTTGAACTGGTTCTGTTGTTGCTTATCTTCTACTGCGCTAGCTAAAAATCACAAGTTCAAGTCCACCGCAGCAGTCTGTTTGTTTTTATTTTTTGCTCGGACAGCAAAAATGGAAGTAATTTAATTTTTTTGTTACAGTAATCATCTTTATTTCATCATTAAAAGTTTATTATTACAGTATTTTCTGGACTATTGAGCGCACCTGTCTATAAGCCGCTATTGAATTTATTCCAACAGTTTTATGTGGTCCACTCTGACCGGGTCTGATGTGACGACGCTAAATGTATCGGCGGCACGGAGCTTGCTAGCTTGTAAAAAGTCAACGAGCTTCGTGCCGCCGATACATGAGAAACACCGGTGTTTAAGTTCAAAGCGTCGGAAAAAAGTAGCAGCTTATAGTCCGGAAAATACGGTAATATTATTTTTGCTGTGATGTGTGTGTATAATGCTGAGATGATGGTCGTTGATGATGATATGAAACATACGCAGTGGACACTGTGCAAGCTGCCAGATAAATGGTGAAATTAAACGACTCTATTGAGCTCATGTATTTATAAATCTGACTTTGAAAGACTCTCCAGTCTCTATACCAGGTTTAAGATAGAAGAGATGAAACCAGAATATATCCTCTCTGAACCATTTTAATGTTTTGAATTGTATCTCTGGGTAACGGCTACTCAATGAGATGAATGACCCACCATGGTCAAGAATGAACTTTTAGGATTTACTCCTGAAAGTAGCCAGAAAATACAAATGTGAACGTGTGATTGGACTGAAAGCTCCAAAGATGCATAAAATATAAAAAATATATATAACTAGTTCCTGAAAGACTCAAGAGGAGTCACAGATGCTAAGACGCTCTTTAACTAAAACAACAAAGTCTTTAGATTATTGCTCAGTGTGACAGTTTTACTTGGAGTGCACGTACCCTTCACCTGATGCAAAGACAGCAACACAGTGACAGTGTTTACCATGAAATAACCTGAGGCAAACAGAGGTTCACTAACCTTATTCTCATTAAATATCTAATAATAGAGCAGGTCTTTCAATGACAAATATCACAAGTGGCAGCAAAACAAGAACAGAGCTTGAAAAGATAATTTATGTGTGTCAATACTCTGGGAAGTATTTGCATATTTTACAGCTTTTATCTAAAAATACATGCAGTTCAGGACAAAATGAAAAAACTAAATTATTTTTCCACCTTTCTATGAATAACCACAACTTGAATGTTTCATTTGTATCACATGACTGATACACTTTAATGTCACAGATGTCCTCGAGCCTCAAAAAAACCAACGATCGGTAAATATTTCCAATAAAAATCCCTAAAACCTTCCTTCTATTCACAGACTGGAGTACAATTCACCCTGAATACACATATGTTGCATTTAAAACATCATTATTACCAGTGTTAATGGGACATGAAACATGGTGTCAGAGCTGTGAAGGGTTAAGCTGCTATAGCTGTGTGCTGTCTGTATTTCACTTCCATTATAGCCGTCTCCCTCTGGCTGTATCGAGTGTCTGCTGCTCAGGATGTGGTGCAACAATTAATCCTCAGATTGATTCACTTCCTATTGAATTGCCCCCAAACTCAAGCTGTAATTCAACCTGTCCTTGTTAATCCTAGACCCTGCTTCACTCAAACGACTTAAAAAAAGAGCAGGCGAGACATGTAGCAACTGTTTATCCATCACTTTCAGATCTATTGAAATTGCTTTTGCGTTGGAGCTCAGAGTCGCTGGCGTGGTCGTCGCTCTTCACTGTAGTCACCTCCACGTTTTCTATTGGGGAACAGCATTTTGAATCAATCACACTGATTGGTGATTAATATAACTGGGCAGGTAGTGAGTGAATAAGGTGGAATGACATGAAAGCTTCTTAAATATAAATAGGAATTTATAATAAATCACACAATATGTGACAGTGAACAGAAGCAACCTGTCTGTGCAATGCAAACGCTGATCAGTCATAATCAAAGTGACTGAAAGTTTATTACTGACATTGGAAATAGCAGTATTTTTTATTAAGTCTGGGCTCCAGAGCAGCTACTAAATGAATCTGGTGAGTTTTATTTGTCAAGGTCAGTAATGAACTTCCAGTCTTTACTTTTAGACCAACTTAGAAAAGAAGGAACTTTACTGATGTTTTCTTTCCAAGATTGATCCAAGAAGAAACACAGATCACTGTCCAAAGGTGATATCTGATGTTCAAATAAGTTTTAATAATTTCTTACAGAAGCCAAAGATGAAGATGTGATGACAGTATTTAAGGTAAAACTAAGAGTCGTGTTGCTTTTGTTCTTCCAAGACAAAATATTGATATCCAGATGTACCGCGGCTGCAGAATTTAAAATGTGCTGCAGTCTTAGATTTGCCTCTGATCACATTTCCACAGATAAAGTGTCGGAGCAGCATTTTTCAGGGTGAGATTTCATATCACTTTTGGGAGATAATATACTTATATTAAAAGGCTCTCAGTGCAATCAATCTTTCCTCTGGGACATGAAAAAGGAGCTTAATAAGTTTTTATCAGCAGCACCTTTTTAGGGCCTATAGTGGTCCTGTTCATTATGATTATAGTGCAGCAGTATAGGGCTCAAGGGGCCGCTTTGAAATTGTGAGAACAAATATTTCACAACTGGGAAATTTGTGTGGGGCTCAGTCGGCCGGGTGGTTTAAACCAGGAGTTGTGGGGGACCGTATGCAGTGAACATCATTGTGCAACATGAGACGGTAACAATACTAATCCTCTTCAAAGGCAATGTGCTTGTCACAAGTCCTTTAAAAGCTCGCTTTCCCAGTCAGAAAGTGCCAGAGGGAAAACCACTAGGCTGCACTTTGATCTTGCCAGGTCTATCACTTTTGATAAGAGCCTCTGAAGCAAATGAGGAAAACATTGTCATTCAAGAAGCAAGCTCTGCTGTATGGCACGTTAATTAATGTAAACTGCTCCAAGCTTAAACTGCACTGCAAGGGGTTGAAATTCTGTGTTTTTTTGTTTGCTTTTCATTCTTTCCGCCAAAGATTTAATCCTTTGAACGTGTGCGATAGTCTTTTTCTGACAGTGCTGTAAGATAACGTAAGTGTGAATTGTCTGAAGAAATGTAGATATCAGAGCAATCAGATTGATCAGAAACACGGCGGTGAAGGGTATTGACGTGGGTAATACACTGAAGATGCAATGCAGAATTAATGTCCTGTGCGTCAGTGTGGAGAAATATTTAATCCACTTTAACATTTATATTCCTCACCACTCTCTTAATGTGCGAAGCTAAATGAAGTTTAGGTCCAAGACAAACCTCACGATGAAGACTGCAGCTTTAGCAGATGATTGCATTACAAGAACAAATTACATTTCACTCCTTTGTCCATTTGCTGCTGACTAATTACCTTCTTCAAACATATTCTAAGACACAAGTTTGCAACAGAGAGCCGTTTGTATCTTCATTCACCGCAGACGTCACATAATAAATATGTGAAGCTGGATTAGCAGATAATCCAGAGCCGAGGTCGCACACTTAAAGTACCACCTGTGCTCCGCTCTACCTGTTAGCTAAGCGAGCAGAGATCGTATTGATTCCTGGGGACAAGATGAGAAAACATTTCTCTGGGCTCTTTGATGTGTGAAACCATTTATGGCTTTTCTTCGGCTTCAGACCTCTTTAGGTCCTCAGACGTTCACCGCTTCTGACATTATCGAGAGTTATGGTATCTCACACTGAGATCGTAGCCTGAAGACGAACATAATAAAGCTTCTCTGTGCTCCTACATGCTGTGAGGTGTTGCGTCTATAAAGAAACGGTGAGGGCAGTAAAGACTGGAAAGCCACATCTTTAAAGAGTTTTCAAGTGTTTCACTGACTGTCGAGACGAGGAGGTTTTCGAATCTGTCTTGTGGGAATACTAAATAGAGGATGTCATACTATAAATAATGTGGTAACCGCTTCTCCTTAATCTGAGAGAAAAACAAAACTGGCATTCAAGTGACATTCCCCAACCACAATGTAACCTGAAAATAAACAGGAGAGGGAGGGAAAACATTTACAGCTCATTCTCTTCCTGATAATGAGAGCCCGCTGAGTCAATCAGCAGAAAACCAACACGCCGGCAGGCGTCTCTTGTGGAGGCACCCCGTGTCTACTGAGCCTGAAAATCTAAATGCTCTGAAGGTGTTGACTTATTAAAATGAGATGGATGATCCTCTCATGCAAGCAGTCCTCAGACATTTGTAGAATGAGAAAGGGAGACTCTCGTATGGGGCATTTCGTTCACATTCTCATATTTCTGGGTACAATTTGGAGTCATTTCCTGCTGCTGTTTGTACAGCGAAGCGCTCCAGGCTGTGTTCAGAGGCTTTGTTGGAAGCTTGACAATATATCAAACCTATTTAGAGGAAGCTGAGTACTATTACTGTCACAACTGCAACATTACGTTTACAGTTTTGATCATGTTTAAATCACTGAGTGGTCATTTGATGGTCATTTGATTTTTCATTGATTTTCTTTGTGATTGTTTTATGACTCATTTTGTCTTTGTGATTGTTATTTTGTTTTTTGGGTTGTTTTTGCAGCTCTTTGTGCATCATTTTGTAAATCTTTGTAGATGTTTTATGCCTCTTACTGATCTCTTTGTTTGCCCAAGATTCCCAGTATTTGAGTCTATGAGTATCCATCTGGTCTCTGAGAACACATGAATCTCTTTGAATTATTGTACTACAATGAAAATTATTTACTTGTACTTTCTAACAAATACCCATAAATAAAGATATCTGAACTTCAGAGAACATTGAATGTTTTTGTTACTGGAACTCATACTTGAAGATAGATGAGGCTACAGCAGGAGACAACTAACTGTGAACATGAGACGCATCAGTCTCTGATCAATAATGAGCTTATGACAGTGATGGACTGTAGGAATTGCAGAGAAATTGGAGAGACAAATTGTCCGGAGCTCAGAATACACATCTCCACCTTGTTTCAAGGTCACTGCACACAGTTGTAGCTGAATGTGAAATGACTGCTGTCAGACACGATCTTATTTTAAGACAAGCAATTCTTTTTATTCTTTTGCTATAATAAGAGAAGCACTAATATTTTATACATGTGCACTTCTGTGACTTTTGTTAGTTATGTAATACTGAAGGTGCACAGCTATAAAACAAGTTAAACACACCTCCAGTAAATTGCCTTTTGTGGGAAACTGTGAAAATAGTGATCGACATACTGTTGTCTGCTTGTGGAGGGAAAACGTGGATACAAAATATTTTCACAATTGTCAGTGAATTCTGGCTGAGTCTCACCAAATACCTCAGTTAAGTCATATTTTTGCCCTGTTTTAGTTAGTTTATTGTTTGTGTTGTGAAATGGGTCTTAAATCATATTCACTATGGTCTTAAAAAAGTCTTAAATAGTCCTAAATTTGACTTGTTGAAACCTGCAGCAACCCTGTTAAAAAAACCTGCACAACAGATCTTGATATTTTTTTGTAGAGGTAGGTCATCACTCAAGGAGCAAATGATTACATCCTGGGCTAGATCAGAGGATGAGATCCTGTTTGAAAAAAATCCTGGATATCATTATTACTCATAATGTGCAAATGTTTTAATAAAAGAAATTCGTAACTGATGCTCAGTTGGGGGCAGCAAAATACCACTGCCATGAATCTCTGAGTCAGAGAGGAAGAAGGAGGAGAAAGCTGTAGTTACAAACTGAAAACAATGACATGTTGTTGCTGTTTGGGTAAATTTCATATTGTTGTTGTTTTTGTTGAAAATCTACACACACAATCAGGATGATAATGTTTACAATCTGAGACAATTTGGAGGAAATTAGACGTGGATAATGGCTTGGCAGAGGTTGGTGATCCCTCAGTGCTTTGTAGTTACACAAATGTCTTTTCTGTAATACGTGAAATAATAATAAGTGAAAAGTCTGGGAGAAAAACCCTACACACCATCACAAAAGCATTTTATTGAGTTCATACATAATAACATTAAACACTGAGGAAAAGTTTTAAAGAAAATGCTGCAGTATTATTTAAAATATGCCAGGAAAAAAAAGATAAAACTGTTTTTGTTTTTTACAATTCAGTGTTTGTTTTTGTTTTGTTGACCTATGGTTCCCAGCCTTAAATACCATGAGTGCCACAGTTTGTATGCAATGCACCAGAATGTGTAGATGTAGCTTTGGGGCTGGTTTGAACATCAAAACATCGTCAAATGATCCATGAAACGATTCAGATATCTGTTTCCTGGGAGTCTCAGAGTTGAAGTTTAGGCCTAAATTGAGATGATGATTTCATGTTTATGAGGATTAACACTTCATGAATATTTTTCTGCATTGCTTGAGTTACTCAGGTAAAGATGATTGTTCACTCAGTCGTTTCTCTTGTGTCAATGTGAGAAAAATCACAAAATAACATCTTCATTGAGCTGTGGTTCTGGTCTGCTTGGTTTTATTGATGCAGAAATGCTCCGACAAAACCAACGATACTGTTGATCAAAGGGTGTATGGATGAAACAAAAAGGTATCAATAATTAGGCCAATGCAGCAAAGTACAAAAAACTGCAATTCTCCCTGACATCCACTAGATGCTGGTTCCAAAAAAAGGTCAGTAAACATAACCCTTCACTCCTCCCTTCAATCCAAATATGGTCACTTCGAGCTCCAAAAATCCAACATGCAAAACTCCAACCAACGGGTGACATCACATTAACTCCATCCATTGTATATGCAGTCCATACTTGAATACATTGTTATCAATTCCTCATCAGGTCAAAAACAAATCAAGCGGAGATCTTCCACTAGCATTAGATTCCTGTCACCATGAAAACCAGATAAAGTACAAATTGGATGGATGTACTAATAAGGCAGTCGATTGGCTACGCTGCAGGTTTTAAAATACCGCAGCCAACAACACAAAGCAGAAAATCAATAGCCAAGCACACAGTACCGTCATACTGCCAATTCTTGTTCCTTAAGTGGACTAAATCTGGAATTACGGACATAAAAGCAGGATAGATTCCTCGCTGGCCACCGTGGGATACTGATGCTGCTTTAAAATAAGACATGTGCTGCTTGAACAAAGTATCTTTCTCAATGCAACTCTTATGTTTGTGGCAGCAATCTCACTGCAAGCAGAAGAATATATTAATCACACACACATGCAGGAGGCAACGGACACTGAAACAAACACACAAACACACACACACACACACACACACAGAGAATTTTATTCCCTGACTCCATTCCCCTGGTACAATGACAGGCTTCACATGAAAGACAGGATTTTTTCTTTGGAATAACTAGCAAGTACAGAACAGCTCGTGACAGTGAGATCCAAAAATAGATTTTCTTTTCTTTCTTTCTTTTTTTTTTCAAAAACAGGGATAGTATTGACGTGTGTGATAGTTCTGGGTCATTTTCACGTTTTCAACTTGTGTTAATAAACGCAGATGAGATGGTTTTCAGTCCAGTCGGGGGCAGCAGAAGTTGTACCTCAGGTGCTCTCCTGGAGAAGATTGCATCATATGGACAGACAAAAACAGATTGAGGTGACAAGATCATTTTATTTGGTTCTGCATCTACCATCTCTGTGCGGCTTGGTGGGTGATCTAATGCAGCGGGGGGATTTCATCTTGAGCTGCGCTGCAGTTTGTGGGTGATACTAAAGGGCGTCAACCACACTCCAGTGAGCCATTAATTCACATCACACAAATTAATCCAAGTGTAGGCCTCTGCCACACACAGAGAGCCCCTCTCTGCTTTCCCAACATACACGTTCATATTCCAGCTCAAGAGCCACATTTTGGCACCCAGCTGAACACAAGTGGGAAAAGCTAGAGGGGGAAAAAGAGAGAGAAAAAAATTGGACAAACTTGAAAACACCCTCTGTCAGAGTTTTTAAATAATGCATAGTGCGAGTCAGCGTAGACAGTCTAGTCTGAAAGGAGTCATAAATACCACACACATGTCAAACCTTCATAGTGTCTGCCACATCTGAGCTGCAGACAGCAGTACTTGGTCCGCTGACAGCGTTACAACCCACTCATACTCTCTTACTGCACACTGCTCTGCAGTTTCAAGCCATCGTGTTCTTTCTTGTTAGTAACTCCTTGATACTTATTGGTTAGAGAGATTCAAACATATGTGATTTAAAGCACATCATTTGAAGCAATAGTTCGACCTTTTCAGAAAATGAGCTCTCACACTGAGTTTTGATTGACACCACTGTCATGTGTGTTCAGTATGGAGGGAAAGATAGGACACACACTGTGTATATAAAGGATGAAGCCATGTTTGTTGTTTGGAGCCAGAAGTGACCATATTTGGAAATGAAGGGAGGAGTGAGGAGGCGGGTCTGACCCTATAACCTGAGGACGCTGCCCATGTGTATGAGACTGGAGTTCAGAGCTGGTCTCAATGTAGATCAGACCTGTCAATCAAACAAACCACTCCCCTAAATATTTACTCATTCAGACTCCAGAGGCGGACTCTGAAGAAGGCTCAGTCAGTCCTTGCTGATCCCAGTCACCCCCTAAATAATGAGTTCAGGTTGCTTCCACCAGGTCCCAGATTCAGTGTTCTGAGATGTAGAACCAACAGGATGCAGAACTCTTTGGTTGCGGCAGCCATTGCTGTGCTGAATAGTTCTATGTGATGTTGGTGCTGTATTTATTTACTGTTTTAATGGATTATTTATTTACTGTATTTATTGTTGTCATGTTGTCCGTGTGATACTGCTGGCTGTACAACAAATTGCCCCTTGGGGATAATAAAGTTGACCTTGACCTTGACCTTGATATTCATCTTTCGAAGCCAAATATCTACTTAATTTCTTAGTATTTTTTTGTTTCAGATGCAACACCAGATCACTGAGAAGAAGAGTTGACTTCAGGTAATGACATCAGATTGACTTGTGGAATGTATTGACTGAGAATTTCATGAGTGAAAATGATGATTTTTGAATTGAAGTCAATTGGAGCCAGAGTATTTTGGTGTCAGCATCTAGTGGCGCATCCACATTGACCTCCTTTTTGAGGCCTGGTTGCGTCGTCCATTTCTATATGGTCTATGGAACAAGGAGGGAAATTTTATTAAAGCCTCTGTCCCAGCTGACCATACTCCGTCCTACGTGTTATGTACGTGCAACAAATGCGAACGAACTCACGGAAGAGCATCCTGTTAGCAATGGAGGATGTTGATCATGATTAACACAATCTACAAAGTCCCACATTTTGGAGAGGACACAAGTGTGACGCACAGCACCTGCAAAGAGGATGCACAGCGGGAGCCAGTTTCCTGCGCATGTGGAGTATGGCGGACACAATAACAACATACAAAGTAAATTGAAGACGCAGAGCAAGTGCGGCGTCCATGCACCTGCCATAAGACCACTGCATGACTTCAATCCTGCCACTGCCACTATGAAGCACACCCATCAAAAATCGAATTTGTGTTGGCAATACGAAACCCTTGCAACTTTTTTTATTTACGTCTGTGTCCTCCATGACTCTCACGGACCTAAAAAAAAACACAGGCGGTTGGGAATGAGGCTTAAGATGGCACCCCTCTAGTGACAACCTGCCACAGCAGCTCTTGCTCATAGTTGATGAGCAAGAGCTTTCTTTCTTTAATTTGTTTTTCACTGTTTCATGCAGTCTGTTTCTTTCTTCTTTTGAAAATGTACCCATTATGGAACAAATAAAATAGGTTTTCTTTAATGCCCAACTCTTCAAATGTCACAAAAATCCACCTACTAGCACTTTCTTTATTCACCATCTTGTTTGTTAATCTATGCAAACAGACGAAATTGCAATTGTCTGGCTTTCAAAAGACCTTCTATGCTCAGCAAATAGCTAACAAAGTTACAGCATACTGTAATATAAAAAGAGTGAGTCAGTGAGAAAGAGTGAGTCTTGTCTCCTAACTCAAAAATAAATCAACTGAACACATCTTACATAAACGCTGTTCCTTATGTGAATGTATTGGGTTGAAACTTTTGGATACTTTCTGTCTGTGATGTACATGGCTGATATTTATT
>OOFC01023922.1:22987-72123 GCA_900323345.1 Pseudochromis fuscus | reverse complement strand
TCACCGTGCAGACAGACCACACACACACACACACACACACACACACACACACACACACACACACACACACACACACACTGACTGAGGGACTCCTGCTATCCAGAGGTCTTTCTCTCGCTCTGCTCTTATCTCTGGGAGCCTGTTGTCACTCACTCATTGCTGTGCTGAGAGGGGGCTTCAATGGTGTGACCTGATGAGGCTTAGCGAACACCTCGGAAACCTCTCAGGTGTCAAGGAGAACCAGATGGTGACAATGAAGAGGCCCTGGGAGCAGAAAACTGCTCAGCACCTCCTCTGTCCACTGCTCAAACAAGCTGTGAACAGAAAGCTCTGTTTATTCTCCGCCGTAGAGATTTACGTGGAGTTTACCTGTGAAGCCTGAAGGACAGATTCTCCTCGAAATACTTAAACATCTGTAAACAACAGCTGCCTGTGGAGAGTCTCACATCTTTGAGATTTTGATTTTCATATATTACAGTAAATTAGATGTTTTCAGCTGAGCCACAATTTGAATCTGACTGACAGCTTGTCAGGTTTTGATGTCAGTCATTCTGGGTAAACTACAATCTCTAACTAAACTATCTACAGTAAATGAGGAATGCTGAGGTTGAGTGTCAAGTGTCAAAACACGTATTTCAGTATGTCATCAAAATATGCAACATAATAAACACTTAAACCCCTGAGGTGTTAAATTTATAGACGAGACTGAGAATCTACAGGCGTGCTAGCAGCTCTGTGAGGCTGTACTCAGACCTTATTATATAACACATGTGCATGCAGTGAGTACACCTGATGGGACAGCAGGTACCTTTGTCAGTATCTGCTTATAAACCAATGTGTAATCCAGCTGTACTAGTTCTACAGATTGAACACTGTTGCCCTCTTGTTGTGAAATCAGATTCAAAGATTCAAGGATTCTTTATTGTCTTAATAGTCTGCTCATGAAACATGAAAGAACAAAAAGCAGTATCCAGGTCTCGGTTACTAAACCATGCCTGAAGGAAAATATAAATGGATAAATGTGAATATGGCAAATTTAAATACTGTAAAGTAAAAAAAAAAAAAGGAAATAAATTACACCAACCAGTCCCCTCTTTGAGCTTTCTTGTTACCACAGTTGCCCATTATAACGTTTTTTGTTTTTTTTCATGTGAATCCGCTATTCATTTGGTCATTTGTAATTACCAATGTCTCTGTTTAGTAGTTTTACTGTAATCCAATCCAATCTAATTTATTTATATAGCACATTTAAACAACAGAATGTTTCCAAAGTGCTGTGCATAAAAAACAATAAAACAAACATTTCCATACAACTATAACCGGTAAATAATCAAGTGCATAAGTCTAAAACGATGCTATAAATAGGCCTAAAACAATAAGATCAAGCAGATAAACATAAAAAAATAAATAAATAAATAAAAAACATAATTAAAAGTAGTAAAATAAATAAAAGACACAGAGGACCACAAAACTCATGCATGGTTAAAAGCCAGGGAATAAAAATGGGTCTTAAGATGGTAAGGTTGGTAACAGACAAGGCAAAAACATAACTTCCTTGGCAGAGGAAATAAATGAAGCTGCTTCTGAAATGAATCTTTCTGAGTTAATTATCAATCCATTACAGGATCATATCAAATCTCATAGAAGACGCACAGAGGCCCAAAAGTTAAACAGCAGTTCTCCACAATGATATGTTGACAGAACAAAATCATTGATCATTAAATCTTATCCTCATATGTTCATTCACTCCTCAGACTGGACACTTTTTTATATTTTGTCAAAGAGAGCAGCCTGAAGCTCTTTCAATTACTACATGCCAGTCAGAGTCTCCCTGAGTGACAGAGTCACCGACAGACTAACTGGCACAGATCTAAAAGGACCAGAGTGGTGGTCACAATACAAGCAGCTAAAAGCTAAAAGCACACCTCCCCACTGATCTGAGTGGCTTAGCATATTTTCAAGTGTAGAACAAAGTCTGACCTTTTGCATCAGGTTACAGTGTGTTGGGAGACTTCATTGTCATCACCCTGACACGCACACAGAGTTTGTGTACGCCGCACCTTGAAGCATAGAAAGGAATCATGTTTTCCATTCCCCCACTCTTGCTCCACTGCAGCTGTATCCATGGGAGCGCAAATCAGGTCAGAAAAACATATCAGCACAAGGAAAATCATATCACTTCCAGAGTGGGGAGAAAGTGAGTAAGTGTGATTTTACAGTGCAAGGCATTACAGTATAATACAATCAAATTAAAGAGTCGGGATATGAGTCAATTGTTTCTCCATGTATGAAATCATCAACTATAAAAAGACTAATGTGGAGTGGAGCTGCTGTCTGCATTCAGAGTTACTCACACCACGTAATATTTCTGTCAGTTTGAGACTTATTTTAGTTTAATTTCACTGTGATCACACTTGCTGTATTTTATAATAGTTCTGCTGTGACTGGTGCTGCCATAGCCCTATAACTAAATCTCTTTTTCTTCATCACTGCGTTCATAGATCTATAATTATTAGAATGCATGTTAATGTATTCATGTAAAAATGTGAGTACATGTGCATATGTTAGCATTTTAAATCAGGTGTTCCTTAATGTGAGACATGTGTGGTGCATGGTTGTCAAGCTGGGACACTAATTTCTCTGATTTATATTAATTATCTTTATTATATATACATACATAAATATTTTGTAGTTTTCAAGTCTTGTAGAGGGCGTAAGAAAATATGTAAAATCTTTTGCAACTTTGTTCATCTTGCTTTTATTAACTTTAATATTTGCAGGAAAAGTCGGTGCATGCTTGAATCTGCTTGAATATTTAGCTGCATCTACAGTATTAAGGCAGACCAGACAAAGTCTGAAGCTTAGTGCAGCTCTATGATCTTTCTCTGTACACAAGTGTAGAGCTGAGATTTATCACGGAGCTCAGAGGCACAGGGAGAAGAGCGTGCTTACATTTCTCAAGGGGCATATTCCACTAATCCTGATTGCTATCTTGGTGCTATTAAAGTAAGCACATGTACAGTTAAAAGTGTTGATTAGCTCGGTTAAAACCTTGTTTACTGATGTAGGAGTATCAGTGTGACAGGCTTCATAGGGACTGACAAAATGATCTAATGTTGAGGAGAGGTGCTTCACTGGATCTTGTGTCACTGCGTCACTGATTACAAACAGAAAAAACATTATCATCCCATAATAACAGGCTCCAGAAATGTTCGACAGGCTGAACATAAGTGACCTACTTAAAATATTTTCTTAGCTTCGTCTACTGTTGGCACATTGATATTTTCCCAAGTACCAAACCTAAAACTTGACTATGTGATGTGTTTGTTTTGGGGTTTTTTTGCTATGCAGGGATACTGATGACAAACAGTTGGTTTTGGTCTAACTGTACATACTGTATGTCCATGGTCCCAAGAGTTTAAATCCTTGAGCAGCCACAGTTGGGATTAGCAACTGTACTGCACATCTCCACATTTTCCTTACAGTTTTATTGTTGTTGTCCCTCTTGTAGTTTTCCATTTCGCCTACAGCAGAAAACACAAAGCCTCAGTTTATACACTGGCTTCAGTTGCTGTAATTTGCTGAAAGACCTGCTTACGTCTGAGAGCACAATTAATGACCAATCAACCTGACTGTTTACCCGGACGCTGAGGGATTGGTTTCCATCAAGGCTGCATATTCTGCTATCCATAAAGCATCACAATAAAAGCATTCAAGTTTATTTTGAATTGAAAAAGGACCTTCCAAGGCCTGCCTGTCTCTCCGATGTTGAACAGTCTTCAAGGTTACAATTCAGTCCTGAGGTATAAAGGATCCATCGCCGGGTCTTTATCTGGCCTTGGATCAGAGGCAGTTCGCCAAAGGGAAAGGCCACACAAGTATTCCCCCCACAGATGGCAGCTTTGTGAGCCGTGTGATGAGAGATAGATGCTTGTTCCCTGCGTCCGTTCTCATTGTTGATCAAGTCGTCTATCTTGTTTTCATCAAGGGTGACTGACCTCACCATTCAGTGGTTCTTCGTCTGACAGTCACTGTACGCTACTGGGGGATGTCAAAAGAGTCTATAATGTAATGTAATGTAACGGGAGGATAAGATGTTGCTATGTCCTGTAATGTCCGGCATCGAAGATAAAAATATAGGAGAATTACCTCCAGATATGTGTACACACTAAAACATGTTGGGTTGTTTATACCCAGACCTGGGTTAATATCGGATGATCTACTTGCTGGTTTAATTGAACCCAACTGTTTGTGGCCTTTATGCACCATTTGGTAGTTTTACACAGCTTCATAGGACTTTTACCCAACATCTTGTGGCTTTTAGTATTTAATGATTTTTACCCAATAATTTGTTGTTTTTATGCAACACTTTGTAGTTTTTACAGAATATTTTATTTATTTATTTACTTATTGTTACAAATTTTGTAGTTTTTATCCAACATTATGTGGATTTTACTTGACATTTTCCAGTATTTTGTTGTCTTTACCCAACATTTATTGATGTATGTCCAACATTTTGAAATTTCTACTGTTATTTTTGTGTTTTTTACTGTAGGATTTTATGATTTTTACCAAGCATTGTTTCAAGCCCATCGTATTAGGTAAATTAACCCTGCATGCTGTTAGTACCATATTTACCCAGTTCTGGAGTAAATCAACACATTTTTTAACATCTATCTATCTATCTATCTATCTAAGATTTGCAAACACCAACTTCTGCATGGACATGTGAGCAACAGCACATACGACCCCCGATTTTCACAAGCAAATAACATTTCTTTGAAAGCCTCCTTTGAGAACATCTGCACGGGAACATCTGGGAATGGCAGGAAATTCGGCATCTCTCAGCGTGACGTGCAATGAATGTTTTTCAAGCACTTCAGAGGGATGAGCAGAGTATTGAGACCTGCAACCTTCAAACTCTGACAAAATTTATGGAGTCTAGCAGCAAGTGGTTCTCATTACCTCGTGTCATCTTGCAAACAAATTGCTGTATTGGGCACACAGCTGGGGTTCGAGGGTGATTTCTGTCTCCTGGCATAATTACTGTTATTTTCTGTTTTCACAATATGGCCACAACATTGTTCCAGTTGTTGTTGAGAATACATTTGGTGTGATGTAACTTGCATGACAGCGGCAGAGGAGGATTTTCATATAATAAACACTCACGACAGTGTCCATACATGCATTATCCTCTCGTTTATTTAAAAAAAAAAAAAATCCTCAAACTTCCTTCTGTGGATTGAAACCACAGACTGAAACTACTAATCACAGGATTCCCCACCAGATCCAGTTTTAACAGCGCTCATCTGGCAGTGATGAGCTGAGAAACATTGTGGCATAAACCGAGCCTGAGACTGGAGAAATGAACAAACTGCACCTGGTCCGACACAGCTGTTTCACACACATCTCTGCAGCTCAGATCCAGACGCAGGGTTTTGTGCTTAGGCCTTGAAAATGTCTAACAGGCAGAAAAAAAGAAAATGTTCTCGTTGGTTAGTGATTTAAAACCAGTCTGATGTGTTTAGTTTGGCATCTCAAAACCAGTGGATAATACAAGAAAATAATTTATTCTCCTTACACTAAAAGTCGAAATCTTAATTCGCAGTATGTTTTACATCTCATTACTTCTTAATGAGTGATTGATGTGGCTCATCAATGAAGACTGTGTAGAAAGGCAGCTGCAGATCAATGGTTTCCACTAAACTCTAAAGTCTTAGAGAAACTTTCAGAGTTGTGACGAGTGGAGGTTACAGATAAGGGGTTAAATTGATCAGCACTGCAGGTGTAATGTACCAGCAGTTACTGAGAGCCCATACTGAGCCTCCTGTTTATGCCTTGTTGTGCTGCTGGAGACACAAGCAGGTGTTCAGTTGAGCTGCATCCAGTGATTTAGAGAAGCATGTCCAACCCATTATCCTCTCTTCATCCATGCCTGTCTCAGCGGATTGTCTCTTCCTGCCAGCATTTTACATTGTCCTCTGTGGCTAACAAGGAGACAAAAGAGTCCAAGTTTATGTGATGATCCCAGCAATATTTCCTAAGAAAGTGCTACTTTGTAAGTTTTTAAAGTTGTTATCTAAAAATAATCTTGTGTAAAAATACAAAACACTTTTCTATTTTTTCTCCCTGAGATAAAAATCTGAAACTCAAGCCACAATGCTGAGCGACTGGCAGAGGGAACCGATCAGTAATAATCTAAACTGACACACTGACCCTCAGCATTTAGCAACATTAAATTTCTGGTAAATTCTTCAATTACAAATTAGGGCAAAGGGCCAAAACGATAAGCTCCACAGCTAAACCAATAAATGGCTTTTTCATAGACGTAGCTAGGAATCTGTCCAGAGCTGAATCGGTCATGGCAGCCAGTCCTGCTCTACAGTCCAGCCAGTGAGAACACAGCTGGTCATGTGAACACAAAAACACTTTTTAAAATTGGTCAGCAATTTACTGTTTTTACTGTGTTTGATTGGTTGATCTGTCATGTGACTTATATGAGTCATTGGAGGAACTGAATATTAACAGCACTGTGTAAGTTGTGCAGTAATATCCAGCCTTCTGCAACATGTAACTCTGCACAGTTGCATATTTAAGTGATAAAACCCATGGACTTGAAACATTGGGAAGAGTTTGCATTACATTCATGTTATTTTCATCTGGATCAGTTACTGATTTCATTGCAAGGGAAAATGTATTACAGCAAGAAAAACACCTAAAGCAAGAACAAGAATAGGATATTACCAAAGTAGAACTGAAAGCAAATAAAATCACAGTTACATGAAAAGACAATTCAAAGGGAATTTCAATACATTATGTCACCTTTATGCTTCAGAGACATGTGTCATTGTGAATTACTCACATTCAGGCATTTACAGACGTTAACTTGTCTAACAGCTGAATGGCCTCCATTTGGATTCTTTATTATGAATTCTGCTGTCAAATAATATGCAAAATGCTGAGTTCGGCCAAATCTTTATCTTTACCTCAATACAGCCATTATTTCTCTCAGCAATAACATATCACATGGAAAATAGGCAGATATTTACTGTATGCTACATTGAAAATGTGTCATTTAAAAAAAAAAATTACATGTAGATGCTATATATTAGTCTTTAGTGTCCTCAAAGCTAATGCTGTCTCACACATATGGATTTCAGACCAGTTTATTAGGCACACTCTAATGTAATCCAACACCACTAATGTGTAATACAGTCTACTTTGATTATGCTTCATCAGTGTATTGTATTAATCAGCATCATAACTGCAAAACTGTGTTTTAAGCTGATGAGTGCATTTAAACATTTTATTAATACTGAATTTGTCTTGAGCATCACTTACAAGTTTTATGTAAGTCTCAATTATTGTAAATGATATATTTAAGATCATCATCAATATATTAGTGAGTATTTTCTCCAAGTATTAGAACACATCAATGTGTTTTTTGGGTAGTAGGTATACCTCAGGAGCTGATGCAGCACGGCTGAGACTAATTCCTGATGTCTATTAAAAGGTGTCTCACAAACTGAAGGGACAACAATAAAAACAGTCTATTGTATTTTGCTCTTTTCATAAAGTCTGTTTGTGCAGGATTTATTTTTTTATTTTTTTGCAGCATTAGATGGAATTTAAAACAGGTGCTGCACAATTGGTTCCTCCACAGCAGGGGGAGAAAGAAAAACAGCCACCCCTGCAGGATCAGACCTGACAGAACATCACATTCTCCAGCCAGCTGTGTCATCAATCCAGGGATAACATACAGCGTGTGCACAATGTATTACGCATTTTTACTCAACTGACTCACTGCTTTAAAAAAAAACAAAAAAACAACTGTACTCTGGTTAGAGCTGCATATTCTTTGTTTTCTGTTATATTTTGATACTTTGATATAAGACATAAGACATGCTGATATAAACAAATTAGAGCAAACTTAGCCTACTCCATGACACCTTGTGGGTTCTTCAAGTGGCGCTGTAACATCTGGCATGGATTTATACATTGAAATTCTGGCTGGAGATTCAAAGTGGAGAGTTTTTTTTTAATTGAATCCACTCCGAAGTCTGTGAGACTGAAATGACTTCTGGCAAGAACCTTCAAATACATACTTATGCTGCTTTGTCATGTGACCTCTTGCATGGATTGAAATGATTTTTCCCCTTTTTTATGACTCCTGTGTCAAACTGATATAGTCTTGTCAAGTAGATGCATACAGAGAGAGAAAAGATGGTCTCATATTTAAATGTTACAGTGTTAAACAACAGGTCAGTCTGTATTTCTGAATTTATATGTATACATTTCGAGTGCTGCCTCCCTTCCATCAGTCCAGCCCTGACCATAGCTCATACTAAACCTACTGCTGTGTAACAATACGCACATTCACATCCCACAGACAGCAAATTGCTTCTCTCATTCCCCACCACGCCCTGCCTTCGTTCTCAGCCACCTGCAAAACAAACTGTGCTGGAAATTTCACTACAAATTACCCTGTGTCTGCCAAATCCCCCCGGGAGCGCAGGAAATCAAAACCCAGGATCTCCCTGCCCCCACAGAAACAGACCTGAGCCTCACTCACACACAACATATCCTTTAGTTTGGTGGATATACCAACAGCAAAGTTGCTTTTTTAAACAATTACATTTATTACACATATTCTTTGTTACCTTTTTTGGGGTGAATTTTACTTTATTACCTTTTGTCTGTGAATTTTACTTACTCACCATTTACACCTGTGAATGTAAATGGTGGTAATTTGACATAAAAAGCTGAAACAGGTAAAAAATAAAAAAAGTACTACCCCCTAATACAAATATCTCAAGATGAGATGAAGAATACAAAACATTTTAAAGTTCCCACTTTTTGCCCACACCAGTATCATGAACAACTCCAGTGGGTTTCAAGTCAACATGACATTGTAAAACTAAGCCTCCATTCCCACTAAGAGTGAAGAGTGAAAACTGAGACCTGTTTCGCTTCATGGGAAAATCAAAGGAAGGCACATACCTTAGCAGTGAATAATGATCAACAGCATAAACCTAACAGCCTCTCGCATTGTTAGTGCCACAGTGCCTCCTGGTGACGACCCTGCACAGCTCCAAACACGCAGGAATGTTAGTGAGAGAGTGAGTCAATGGCCGGTGTGCCAGAGAGATGAGTGTTGAAAGCTCCTTGGAAAAAGGATTAGGACTGTTTATGTTGGCCAAGTGGCTCGCTGCCAGCTGCTCAAGTGTGCAAACTTCTTAAAGCTGCAGAGCTTCGGGTTGGCCATGAATCTTTTCACTCTATTTACCCTCCTCCCAGACTGTATGGATGGTTGTGCTTTGTTCAGGAAGAAAGAACTCTCTACTTCAACCCCCACCTCTATTAAAAAAAAAAAAAAAAAAAAAAAAGCTGGATTCAAAACCAGCTTTTGTAGGACACCACCCCAAAAAACACACCCATGTGCACAAAATGTGTGTTTTACAGTAATATACTCCTGATGAATTCACTTATTTTCACCTTGAATTCAGAACTCTACTCAGTATATTTCAGTAGGTATTAAAATAAAAAAGTATCAGCAGTAGGATAAGATTCAGGCTGGGAGCTGGAGGGATGCCAGAGCTCTGCGGCCTGGAGCTAGATCAGAGCAGGGTTCGTGAGCTGTCGTTATGAAATGAGGGTCTCAGGTCAGGGAATAATAAAAGGCAGCCTCAGCAGCAACACAGCTAAACTCCAACTTTTGTTCTTGAGCTTGACAAAATGCTAATATACCTTGTCCCACCCCCCCTCACTCACAGGACTACTCCTGAAAGTAAGGAGCTCAGTATTCACCAACTTCCTTATCTATGCAGCCTGTCCTTTTTATGCTGCTACAGCAGTTTTTTTTTCTTGTAAAGTCTTTCAGGGAGTGTAATTTTTTTTTTGCTTTGACCATAGGATACAAACTGTTGCATTACAGCAACCATCCATGGGCCTGACTCTGAATTTCTTAGTGCTGATCTGGTGCTGACTTTGTGTTTTAACTTTGTCAAGGGCATTTTCATTTCCATTGTTGTACAGACAGCTCATGTTGGCTGTTCAGTGTTACATTTGTGTCTGGTGTGGAAGGATGGATGCATGACGCTAAACTGCAAAACAAATCTACCTACGGGTATCAATAAAGTAACCTTGAACCTTCAATAGCCTGGCTCACTGGCTACGGCAAGGAGGGGAAGGACACCACAAAAAATGCAAATAATAATTTAATAACAAAAAGTAAATTAGTGGGCAAATGATAAAGACGGAGTGTGTGCGTCAGTGCGATCAGTGTTGTAGATGTGGGTGGGTGAATGTGTGGTGCATGGTGTTGGTCGTGGAAATGAAAATAACAAAACCAAAGAGTGGCAGGCTGCTGGTCAGCTTGTAGCTGAGAGAGACCGAGACCCCGTCCCTGACTGGCACTGTTATAGACTAGAGCCCTGAGCCCAGGTGCTCTCCATCAGGACAGAGTCTGCAGTCAGCACAGAGGTAACACACCCCAACAGGCCACCAGCAGGGCCCATCACAACTTCTCTATGGAAGGAGAAAGCAAAAACACTTTGGAGCTTTCAAGTATCACACTTTCATTTCCACTGGACATTTTGTATTATTTATGCATTCATTGTTGATTTATAAATAAAACTATTCATATTTAAAGCACTGGCTGTAGTGTCCGAGGTGTAATATGAAAAATAAATAGACTCTTTTATTCACATGGCTTCGATCTATAACCTTTTAATAGAGTTCAATTCATGTTATTTGTAGGAGCAGTGTTGATATGGAATATTGTTTTTAAATGCATGTGTATTGTGCAGTGTCTTGTATCCTTGTTTGTGTTTGTGTAGACCCCACCTAGTAGCAGGGATGAAGACTGGAGGAGATAAGAGCAGGTGATGGTACCTGGAGGGTGGTCGGAGCAGGAGGCTACAGTCTTACTCTGAGGCCCATGGAGACACTGCTGCATAGTTTTCTAACACAACCTCAAGTTTATCTTCATAATATTTAAATTATTTAAGCTTCAAAAAACAGTGATCTACTATTTCTACTTTTCTTCTGTAACAAATGTTCAGAAATTATTGTTACGTTGCATTTGTCCCTCACAAACTATAATGGCACTTTTTTTTTTTTACAGAGCTGCCTCATCTGAGACTTACCACAGATTTTATTATTATTATTGCGGCTTAGCTGCTCTATAAGATACAACATCTACTGATATCTGCACAAACTTATAACAATAAATGTAAAAATGAAATGCTAATATCATAAATAGCTTGGTCACATTGTGTAAACCTTGTTAATGACTGTAGAATAAATACTGCTGAAGCTGAAAATACATCATAAAGTTTAACAATTCATCAAATTTCAACACATAAAATCCTGCAGTTTAGCCATAAAGCCACAAGACTTGTGCGTGCTGCCATCTTTTGGCACATGTGGGTATTGCAATAAGAAAAAGATCTAAGCCCTCTTTCCAATACACAATGTAACTCTATAATAAAGTAATATTGAGCTGTCTTATCTCACTGTTGTGTATCTGTGTGTGTTTGACTATATATAATTTTATTACACATAAACAAGTATGACTGACTGGTGACCTGCGACCCAATTGAAAACACAGGTAAACAAGAAGAATGAATAAATAAACAAATGTGATAATAAAATAATTTTTGAGAGGAAAAAAACTTAAGTCATGACACAAACACATCAAGGAAATACTTTATAGATATATTCACAAATAAAACTTTGTATTTAAAATGATACATGCTGAACAAAAAAAGATGCTTCAACATCTGTCAATTTTCCATCTGCAACTGGTTTACAAATTGATCAAAAAAACTTTGTCCAGTTAAATTAAATTAAAATGCTTGAGACATTTAAAGACATCAAAAAGTGCACAAGCCACAAATAATTCACCACCTGCTCACAGTGGACTCCGAGTGTGCAAATACAATATAAACTTGACAGTAAAGGTTTAAGGCACTTGATCAGGCACATTGTTCAGGGAGCTTATACAGTACAAATATGCACATTTCAAAATGCATCAGCTTGTATTTCAAAAATAGCAAGATGTTAAATACACATATAAAATCTATCACGATATAGTGTAACACACTGCATTTTTACTGTAAACAATTTCAAACGTTTGGCACATGAGTTGCATGGCGATAACTAAACAATGAACACCCAGACACAGGTAGGTCACAACAAACGCACACAAATAATGCTCAACTCAAACTGTGCAGAACACAATGCATCTCCCATTTAGTTCTTTTGGGTTCAAGTTTAAAAATGTGCAACTGGGAAGAAAATTACACCCGATATATGAAATTGATGCAATGACCTTATGCCGATGCTGTAGTGCCGACAACTGACTCTGGTGGTAAGGCAGCTTGTGATAAAGTTTACACAAAAAAATGTATGAGATTGGGATTGGATCAGGAATACACAGTAAGAGTCATATTCCAGCCAACAAGTGTATTTTTTTGCAAAGAAAATTATTGATTAATTGTTTGTGCTGCAATTATCTCAGTAAAGTATAATAACAAGTAACATTCACTGCTGGGAATTAGACACTTGGTGTTATTGCACTGATTTAAAATGTTGCACAGTTTTGGCTTCATTGTAACTATCATCTACCTTCAAGACCACAAATGCGACAGTCTTAAAGATGATTGTGGTTTTCTGAGCCTCAGGCCTGGACTATCCTGGTTCTCGGAAATGCTCGGGTCCTCTTGCGCTGAGGCCTGTCCCTGAAGTGTTTGAAGAGGTAGTGAACGACTGTAAAGTTGGTGAAACTACTCCATTATCTCTTGTTTTGAAATAAATTACGTAGAACAATGGCAGGACGATACCAATGAGGAGCATAGCGATGACAGCGTTCCACCACTGGATTCCCCAGTCTGCACCGTGACCGGTCAGACGACGTCCTCCGAAACCAAACCTGTGTGGCCTCTCAGAGTTTTCCAAGAAATCCTCATCTTGATCAGCTGTGCTCTGAATTAATTTGTCGATATCACTGTCCACCTCCATGAGAAACTCAGTGACCTCCTGCAGATGTGGCTGAGCTCTGGCTCGGTCCTGAGGCTTAGCTGGTGTCGGAGATGAATGTGGCATTTCTTCCCGAGGGTCACTTACATCTGAGAGAGTCTCTGTTAAAAAACTATGTTTCTGAACTGGTATTTTGATCGATTTCAGTGCAAATAAATCTTGTTCCTGTATAAGGTTGTTCACCCGCTTTATATCTGCCACCTGCCAAAAAAAAGAGGTGTGATCTTACACTAATGTTAACGTAAGAGGAAAGTCACAAAAAACTTGAGTAGCTATAAAACATGTTTTACCTTACAGCCATACTGCAGTGCAAGCTTGTTGAGATTATCACCATCTAACAGCTCCCGCTCCAGTAACTGGACATTGCTCAGTTTGTCCTGCTTCTGATCCTGGAGAGGTCGTGGCCTCATCTCCACCACATTGAGCTCCTCATCATCTGAGGATGCCGCATAGTCATTTGGCCTCCTCCTGAACATGTACACCTGGCCATCGGCGCTGGCATGGACATCCACCGGGGCCTGGAAAGCCCTGGGACTATGCTCCCCCCTCCACATAACGAAGCAGCACCCTGTAAATGTCCCAGTTTTGATATTAAAAAAAGAGATGCATCTAATATTCACACACGGAGTGCTCAAAATCAGAATAATAAATCTTATTATAATATGTCTAAGAGGTCACAACCCAGCAAACAAATTTTTAAGCTTGAATCCTACTTAACTTGTTCTTTAAAACATATACAGTGTGAACAAATATGCTTGTCATGTAATGTGTCTTTAAATAAGCAACAACATCTGAGTCTAAAACTCAGCTCTGGTACACAAAACACATCATATATTGGCTTTCTATTTGTGGCTCTATAATTTCACCTGATAAATATTTGACCAACTGTTCACAACTCAGTTTCTCAGAGTTCAAGATGGCATGTTCAAATGTCTTGTTTGGCCAACTAAAACAAAAACAGCAAAAACACCTACTCAATTTAATATGATATAAACCTATGAAAGGCAACAAATTCTGAACCAGACAATAACTGGAGTTTCTAATGATAAATAAAAAAAATATTATATATGATTGATAATCAAAATAGCTGTTGATAAATTATATGTCAGTCAAGTATTATATTGACACACTACAAAAAGTGGTTGTATGGTGAAAATTAAATTCAAGCACTAAAAACACCAAACTATGGTCCACTGTTGTGGTTGTTGTTTTTACCACGTTAAATCCCACAGTAAAATAGTCTATTTTACTCTGATTAACAACGTTGACTGTGTGGACAACAATGATGCATTGACTGAAGAATTTCAACGATTCACTCTGGAAAGTAAACAACGCCTTTATAGTTGTACATTACGACTGTTACACCCTTAACCTTTATCTATGTATCAAGACAATCCAGTGTGAACGCTGCCAAGTTGCCTACAGGTCACATAATTACGTTGATTCTTGTCGGTCTGCTTTACTTTCACAGCACTACTACTGAACTGCAGTTTCCACAAGGGCCTAATGGCACCAAAAACAACACCCAAACACACCTTGAAGTGACAGCAACGCCTCCATTTCGAGCAAACTAATACATAACCCCATATAATCCACAACACCAAGCATTAAGTAGATATTTATTGTACTTAATGCTAGCTAGCTGTTCTATGGTTGATCAAACAACGACTCAAGTTTCAAACTTAGATGTTATAATTAGCCTTCATACATTCCATCAAACGACTATTGTTTTCATATCTAGCTAGTGTGATTGTAAAGCACCTTTAGACAAACGTGTGACTTGGGCTGTACACAAATAAAACTGACCGGGCTGGTGTCAATCCGTATTTATATGTCATGACAACGCAGGACGGAGTTCACGAGGAGGACTTGAACGCAGCATTAACCTGACCGGGTTAGCTTTAGCTTTAAACGTGTGTTCACCAACTACCAACAACATGGCAGAGACCAGGTCAGCGACAAGCTTTACTTTACAGATGGTTGCATATTACTATAATAAAATACACGTTTTCCAACTTTTTAAATAAAGACTGCACTGTTTCAGTCCAGTTACCTGATCCAAATGATTTGGCAACAGTAGCGCAAACCACCGTCCTCCGCTAGGTTGAGAGCATTAGCATTCCAGAATGTAGCTGGGAGTAGCTATTGGTTAGTCTTCTTCTTCGTTGGTCCTTAAAAGTAGCTTGGTATGAAGAAAATATAACGTAGCGCCATCCACTGTTATAGAACATGACGTACTGTTGACAATATTAAATGCTTGTCCAAGAATCCCTGCGAAAAAAAGAAGAAAAAAGAGAAAAGCTAAGTGAAGTTATCTCCCTGTACCTAAAAACTGTGGTTAAGTATTGGCAGCACAGATTCTTTATAGTTTACGTATAAAGAATCTTTTGTCACAGCAGCAACAGAAGAAAGTACAGAGTGCAAAAAACAATTAGAAAAATAACCTTTAAAAAGGATAAACATACAAAAATATAAAATAAGAAATGTAGAAATAAAAACTTAACAATATATGTACACAGATATAGAATAAAATATGAAAAATAATTCTATATGGATAGAGACCATGTTAATGCAGTAGTATTCAATCTGAACCTACACAATTCAGAAATCACAAAATCAATGGTAATGTAAAAGAGAATATCACATCTGTTTCCTCCTTTCCTCCACCCCTTTGTAAATTTCCTAGGTATCAAAACAATTCCAGTAACGGTGGTGCCTGCACTGACCACTAGATGGGACTATTGGTCTATCATATATCTTGCCACCTGAGCTGTTAATCTGCTTATCAGATGATGTTCAGGATTTCTTGGCATGGGGCAAAGCATTAATTTCATTCTATTTTGTTCTGTTTTAATAGGTATGGAATAATCAGTTTGGTAGTTTATCTGAAAATATTTCAGCCCTGGTTAATTGCTGGCCTGATGCCATCACATTAAAAATAAAACTGTATATAAGTGGTAGCCTGCGCAAACAGCATTGGAAATCTGTTTCACATCCTGCATAGCAAGCACTATCAGAAAGAAACATATGAGCCCTACAGCATATAACTAATCAATAAAAATAATTTAATCACTACATATGCAACACTAAAACTGGGATAAACTGAAATCATTGCATGATATTATTCTGTAATGCACTGTCCTGTTTTAGCACAACATGTTGTGCTGGCTTGTGTCCATGCCTAAAGTGAAAAAAATAAAACACTAAAAATGCATTAAGTTTTTGAGATATGCCATTCCAGAGATGACTGACTGAAAACCACAGCAACTTCTCAGAGAAGTTTCTCCATGATAGTCGTGAATATTTGATTGACATTTGATTGCCAAATAGTGAGGTAGTTTACAAATCAAACACACCTTAATGTGTCCTGTTAAGAGAAAATATCTAAGATGACACAAAAAAAAGCCCCCTCCTCCTGTTTGCATGATAAGATGCAACGGAAATCACAAGAAGTGAACATGTTTAAGCAGGTGACCCCAGCAGGGTAGAAATCAAGCACATAATTAAGCAGAGGTTGAAGGAAAGGCAGTAATAGCAATGGGAGGGGGAGAGGAAAAGGTGATGGTTTGATAGAAATTCAAGTGGCAGAAGTGAAAGGAAAAACAGAGGTGGCTAAACAGAAATGGTGAAACAACAAAGTAAACTTCCATTACATAGAGCTTTAGCTAAAGAATTATCCAATTACATTAATGTAACATTGTAATAATATTAATTACTTGTGTGTCTCTGTAACACAGGCTACATAAAAGTGAATCTGGAGCTTATTAGAAACATGGGTCCGATATTAAAACTGCCAGGGTGTGGCTCTGTTAGGGACACCTGTGTGACGTAGCGCATGCGCAGATTAGCAAACAGCAGATCACGTGTAAATGCGCATGACAATTAGCGGTAAGTAAATTATAGTTTAACTAAAGCTAACCCTAGCCAATTTTCATAAAACAGTAATTCCTTCATCCATAGCCATAAAATGTTTCTTAAAAAGGCATGGTTAAAACATACGAAAGCCATTAATTTAGTTAAAGAGCATAAATAGTAGGCCTACTTCATTGCACGCATAACTAAGCTAGCTGAAAAAAAAACATGGAGGGCCAAACAGCTGTAACTCCAGCCATGCAAAGTTTGTGCATTATAAAACCTCAAAGATTATTATTTTCTTATTTTCAGTGTACTAATGGGCTTTCACGGAGACAAAATCCATCCAAACTACTTGCTGTTAAGATTTTCAATATATATGATTTGAAGGTATTCTGTTGTCGTCTTTGCATTTTAATTTAAAAACAAAAAAGCTGTGCAAATATTCTGCAGTAAATCTAGATTAACACTCGTCAAAAAGCTCCGGAAGAAAATACAACCAGCATGAACTGTCCCTCATAGTTTCCGTAATAATATTGTGTCCTTTATTATGTTATAGTGTGGAATGATATTTCGCCTGAAGGGTTCCTCTCCACGTCACGGCCACATATACGTCATGTAAGTCAGTGGTTTGGAAAGGGTGTAGCCTTGAGGTTCATATCTTACTATATTACAAAACGTCATGTAACCTCAGCATTATTTTCTTAATTGGTGTGTCCTAATTGATTTTTCCCACTTATAAAATCTCTGTTAAGTTTTGTTGCTTTCCTTGACTTTTTCACATATTACAGCTGTGTTTTAGCCTGCAGTGAGTAAAAACTTAAATGAATGAAAAAGCTCAATCCTCTACAAGAAAATGTAACCTGCATACACTGTCACTCGTAGTTTCCTTTCACATCATGCATAGTGAGTAGATCTCCACATCTTCAACACACATACATCATTTAGATCACTGGCTCCCTACTTGTGTAGCCTCGAGGTCTGTATCTTCATATAGTTATTAAGTCATGCTCTGCACTGTATTTCGACATACAGAAAAATGAGGTTATTGTCCTTGTTTGTCTTTAATAAAATAACCCAAGTTTAATATTCAGTTCAACTTTATTCTGGACAGAAGGTCCACATCATGTTTATATTTAGTCAACTTGTGGATCGCGTTAACTTCAGCTCTGTTTCTGAGTTGTTTTTTCAGCTTGGCTCATGTTATTGTAAAAGTAATATCACACTTTGCAGTGCTGAATAGTGGTTTAAATTTTCTGCTCCAAAGGTATAAACAGTACTGAAAATATACTTTACAAGGTCTGTGCTCATAGAGGTTAATTTGACTTGAGAACAGCACGTTCAAAAAGCAATAAAACTGCTGTTTCCTATAGAGCATGACTCTGACCTTGATGTTCACTTGTTGCCAATACAGGTGCGTCTGAATGAAATAATCCCATGAAGTCCAAGCCAAGCGGGAAGAGACAGGCTGAACAGGTGGGATTTTAGTCTGTCATGTAATGTAGTGCAGCAGAAAACTGTAAAAACTGAAATGTTATCCAGTATGAAAAACACCAGTCTATACAGTGCACTTAGTCTCTGCAATGTGTGCCTTATTTGGTAGTTCATAGTAACCAGGAGCACGGATTGAAGAAGGATGTCACAATGGCCACTGAAGTTGGACATAAATCAAAACAGAGTTTCAGATGAGAAAAGGAAGAGTGGAGGTAAAACATAACATCATATTATTATATTTTTATTGCCATGAACTAAAATGACCTAATGTCACAAATGCAGTGTTGGTATTGTTGTGATTGCAAAAGAACATCATGCGTCACACACTCTTTGTTGCTTTCTGTGTATTTATGGCAAAATGATGGCATGTGGAGATTACAGTAAGTGTGATTGGTCTGCTGGGGCAGCTTGTGTTGTTGCCCATACGTTTGTGAAGCTGTTAGTGCTTGTTTTATAGTAAAGATGTGTAAACAATGATCAGCGATCTTCTGCTTTTCAGGAACACACATGGTGCTCGCCATCATTTTTTTTTTCTATTAGAGTGAATAAATGTATGTGTGATTACTTGGACACAGTGGTTACAGTTGTACTGTTTGAGGGCATTTCAGCCAATGGTATCATTCCATCCACCTGTCAATCAATCTGCTGTAGGCGGCAGTTCATATTACCGTGAGGAAACATTAGCACAGAGTAGTGGCAGCCATAGTGATAATCAGTAGTTTTTTAGAACAGTATCGCTAGGTTAACTTGCTAGCTATGGTGTTTGGTTGTGTTTCAATGGTCCAATCAAATTGCTCCAAACATTTTCATCCTCCTACATATCCTATTTTTTCTGGAAAAAGTCACAATATGTAAGTTAGATCCTCTCAAAGACTTTTTCAGGTCAAGTTGAAAGCCTAGTTTGTTCTGACACTGTACATCATCGTGGTTGTGATACCAATCAAACTTTTCTTTTTTTGTTGGATTCAAAACACAAACAGTATCTTTGTGTGAAGCTTGCTAGCAACAACTAAAGTGGTGAGATTTAAGGAGCTCTACAAGTTGATGTAGCAGCATCATTATTTCATAAATCGTCATGAAAAATGTCAAAATAACTGTTCCCAGTAGTAGTAAGTAGTGTATTGAGTAAAATGATGCTGGATGGGCAGACGTGCTGCTAATTTATTATTAAAATTGTGCCATACAAGTAAAACAAAGTGGTTGACTTTTAATGTGCTGGCAAGTGGGATTGAAGACGACTGGGAGTATGTTTTTTTATTTAATTTATTTATTACTAGTACAGCTGGAGTGCATAAGAGGATGTCTCTTCATTCAGTTTTTTCACTGTACGTGCAGTGTGTTAAAAAGTGGAACATCAATGGAGAAACTGACTTACTGTGCTGCTTAATAGAAAAATAATAGTAAGATAAGTATGGAGTGACTTTATACCCATCATCATTTTCTGTCCCATGAGCTGAAATTTGAAGTAGTAAATCATTTTTGTGTTAAATCATAGGGTGTAGAGTAAATAAATAAATAAATAGAAAAGCAGTAGAGCTGTGCGTTTTCACCCGTTAGGAAAAATTGTGCAGCTCTGACAGGGATACAGTAGATTTCTTACATTCGGTGGTTACAGTCTTGACTTTTTTCAAAAGGCAGTATGTGTTTATATTATTTTTAGTCATATTTGATGCAGGGCTAAGCTACAAGCAAGACTGGTTAAACATGAAGTTAATGGCAGTCATGCATATTCTAGTGTTTCTTTCCACATATGCATACCCACTCAGCTGGAAACCACAAATGACCTCCAGTTGACTTCTTTAACAAGGCAGCACAGTCGACTCAAAAGCAAACCTGATTGTATTTGAGAATATAAACCAGCGTCTTAATTAAGAGAATCACTCAATAGTCCTTTGATATCATGTGCGTGAACTGTTGGCCCTTTTAATCGTGACAGCTGAAGATTTGTTTTTGTTCAAATATTTCTCACGAGCGCAACCTCTGCACTAAAGTGAACCTTCCTGTCGAGTTCATTGTCTCATGGACTGAACCTTTGCACTTGAAAAAGCTAAGCGATGGTAAAGTTAATGTTGCCTTAGAGGGAATCATCATATCATTTACATTGCATTCACATTCAGGGTGTAACGCTGAACGATGATCAACGGAGCGGCATGATGTGCCATATTTCAGGGCCACTGAGCAGCTTGTCCAACTGACAGAGAGATAGAGAGAGAGAGGGAGAGAGGAAATGGAAAGAGAGTGAGAATAAGAGGGGGGAGGGAGAGAGGGAGGGAGGCAGAAGTGGGGATAAAAACCATGTACGCTGCACATGTTGCCCGCAGAACAGCAGAAAGGGCTTTGCTTTAAATGATTCAGCACAAAGATTAAATATTTATTGAGGTGAAAGATTCATGTATGCCTCATCTATGAACTCATTGCTGTATGGCCACATTATATCATGTTCCAGGAGCTTGGGTTAAAAGTTGAGTTTTTTCATTGTTGTGAGAAAGCATCTGTGAACAAATATTTGTAAAGCCGAAGGGAAGGGGAATAAGAGGAAACCACAATTAGGATGTTGTAATATGTGATCCCTTGCCTTGCTACAAATTTGTAAATGCAACTTTTTACATTTAAACTCCATGCTGATGACTTGTTCAGCTATAGATTTAATTTAAATGGCTAATTTAGAGAATTATTTGGATATGTTGGATGTTTGTCTCTAAAGTTTAGGCTTGGGGAGCTTATATTTTTACCAAAATCCTTTAACCACAACTTTTATAGAAACCACTGTGTTTTTTCAAAGGTAGTATAGATAATGTTGTCAGCTTGTTAAACCTCTCTTTCTATATATAAATTGACATCAAGGGCAAATTTTCATGTCAACATAACAGCAATGCTTTTCATTGTTATTGAAGTGTTGACACAGGCCTGATTACTTTACAACTGCTTTACGCTGCGAACAAAGAAAACATTTGATTATTTGTCTCAAAAACAAATAGAGCGTTAAATTTCTGGTTTCGTCTGCTGGGGGCGGACGTCGAGATGAACCACAGGTAACTGCAGGTTTGTCTCGGATATCCGCGGGGGTCCAGCAGCAGTCGGTGTGGGGAAACCAAATTGAATCCTTATGGCTCAGGGTCATGGCAACAGTTCAGATGTTTATTGATTAAATGTCAACTGCCCAGGTGAACGTGATTCACAACTCAGAGGGGCCTAATTCAACAATCCATCACCGGGAGGGGAGCATTCAAACCAACACATCATCGCCGGGTGCTTAGATCTCATGTTGTAATTTAACTTAACAGAGTTATAAGAGCGGTGATGGGTGTTGTGCAGGAATAGCTTTGTTGGCAGTAATGCTGTATACAAGCTAACTGTTGTTGAAGTTTGATATAGCTATTGTATAAGTGAATATTGTATAAGCACTATATATAATATATATGTAAAAGCCCATATTTTTTGATGATAATGGGAAACTAGATTTTAGACTGGCCACTGGGCATTTTTACCGTATTTTCCGGACTACTGAGTGCACCTGTCTATAAGCCACTATTGAATTTATTCAGTTTCATGTGGTCCACTCTGACCGGGTCTGATGTAACGAGGCTAAATGTATCACTTGCTTGCTAGCTTGTAAAAAGCCAACGAGCTTCGTGCCGCCAATACATGAGCCGCACCGGTGTTTAAGCTGCAGGGTTCAAAGCGTCGGAAAATTTTCTTATAGTCCAGAAATACAGATGCTGATCTGGATTTTGAAGGTCTGTAGCTGCCAATTGTGTAATACCATATTCAGTTTAAATGTAATAAATCTAATAATTTAGTAACTTGCCAATCATCTAACAAGTTATTTTTTTTATTGCCTGGTTATTATGTCATTGGCCTAGGATTAAAAAAAAAAATCCTTATCTAATAATGTAATAACCAGTCAATAACTTCAATAACATAATTTATAATATAATATTGGCAGATGAAACAATAACGAAATTCCCAATATGCAGAAACAATGTGAGGACAGCAATTGCGTGCCAACATTGCAGCTAAAAATGCAAGCATCCTTGCGTGTTGTAATAGTGTGTCAATTATGTTGTGCTGCTTTGGGTACAATTTCAGGCAACGAAGGCCTTCATCCAGAGGATGGCGGGAGCAGTTTGCTGATAGGTGCAGTGGAACTGTGGTGGGGTGTATTAATTTGGATTCCGGACCCTTAGGGTGACCCCTCACATGAGACAGAGCTCTGGCAGCCCTGGTCTTCATGCAGGCCATGAGCGTACAGTGACACATAACCTTGCCCTGTCACCACCCTCACCAATGTGTCAGCTAACATTACTGTGATTGACGTTGAGCCAGCACTCCAGTCCTATGAGATCTGAGGCTCTGTATAACCTCGCCCTAGCTGCGTACCAGGGCTAGGACATTTGGGGCATGGTACTGGATCATGATGCCATCTGTGTTAGTAGCTTGTACTTTTGTTAAACAAGGGCACAAGCTTTTGTAACCTTGTGTAAATGTGAGCTATTTTCATAGTGTCATCCCAGCCAAAAATGTTTTTGTGACATTTTACTCCATTACAGAGGTTTCTAAACTAAATATACGGAGGGAGTAGTGGCAGCCATAGTGACTGTACTGGCTACAAAAGCAGGACACCAAACAAACTATTCCACTACTCTCATATTCCACTATGTCATTATTTAAAGTATCACATAAGAGTATTACCTGTAAAACAAATGAATAAATTTGAAGCAAGATCAGAGGCTGGGATCCTGTTTGAAGAAAATACCTATCTGTGAATGTTGTGGATGAATGAGTGTTGCTTTTTCACCACCAGAGGGCAACAGTGTTCAGTCTGTTGCATCACTACTCTTGAATTGTGCTTCGGCAGAGGATTGCAGAGGAGCGCTTTCTTAAAATATTTCCAGCATAAAGTACCATGAGATGATTTTATTGTGGTTTTATGCTACACAAATAAAACTGAAAATAATTAACAACAGTCTCCAGGTGACACATTCACAGTCACACATTTAACTACATGTAAATGATCTTCAAGCAATGCTTTTACAAGTCCTAGAAGTTCTCAACAAAAGCCACTATGCTAGAATAACTGGGTAGACAGTCATAGTAAATCCTGCTTTCTGAGGTTATCTTTTATTTTGCCTTCGATGCACATCCTCCCCTAAGGAAACATGGAGATAAAAGGCTTCATGTAATGTGCTGTGTTCAAAAAACTTCCCTTCTGAAATGGGACTATCTTGTAATTCTTTGTATCTCCAATGTGAGTTCAATAAACATTTTAAACAACAAACATTTTAATAATGCATGCCAGCTATGTCCTGGCAAAGCACTGCCACTTTAAACCTTAGTTGAATTACAACAACCTTCTAACTATTAAATTGTCATCGATGATGGAGAGAATAACATTCATTGAAGTATAACATATTGTGTAGGAGACTGCAGTCTTTATAATCTGGTGTAACAACTGGTTTACAGTGAATTGGAGCCTGGTAAATACCATGATTTTTAATGCCACGTCTGATATATAAGGCTTTCAGGAAAATCAGTTTTCCCAGTTGTAATAATGACTGCAAACCTTATTTTACACATTGCATTAACTTTAATATTATGGGAATGCATTATCTGCCATGTTAACCAAAGCAGAATGTAGATGCTGCAGTGAATGAGCCTGTATTGCAGAGGCCTTAGAGAGACATGGAGAGACATGGATAAATATTCAAGGATAAAACCAAAACTTCTTAGCACCTACGGCAGAGTGAGGAGACGTTCCTTAAAAATGAAAAAAGTAAAAATACACAATAAACAATCTAAAGGAAAAAGAAGTAGATATAATGGTGTTTCCAGAGATTCCACAACCGGGCACAAAGCTTTTAATTTGAAAAATCCCAACTTTTATATTGAAAAAACAAAAGAAAGTATGATTTAATTATCACTTATCTATTTATTTATTTATTTATTTACAATCCAAACTACATTCCTAAATAAAACAGCCTCTGGCTCATGGTGACTTCTGTCCTGAGACTGTAAAAATGATTGCCATTACCAATATATGGGGCATTTTCTAAATAATGTATACTGGTTGTTTTCTTCTTGCTGACCCAGTGTGAAATCGTGCCTCATGTATGTGGTTTTAAGGATTTTTGACAACAATGGAGGTTTCTGGAACAGATAAATCTGACTTTAAATACAAAGATTGAATACTTGTTGGTAGAATCAATTCACTGATTGTATTGATTGCTGTAGCTTCTAGACTAATCAGACCTGGACCTTTTTTTTTCTTCTAGTCAAACTGGTCACACTGAGGTACTTGAAGTATTTTTATCTTATTTGAGGAGATAAAACTGTCTCTTGGTCCTCAGGGAGGACTAATGTAGAAGGTGAATGGACATGTCAATTGTCAGATTGGTTTTACATGCGCTACACTGGCCGTCAGTGACCTCTGAATAAACCGCAGTAGAATATAGAAAAGCAGTATGGGGGAGGGGCACTTCGAAGAAAAACACATTATTGTAATCACTGTAATCCCAACAATCGCTCTGACTGTAGAACCACAACTACTGTATCTCAAGATAAAATGGCACTTCTTGCGATATATTGAGATCACGCTGGGAAAGAAAAAAAAGACTTTTAACAAGAACACCAAATCCTCACTCCTGTTATTACGACATGTGCATAGTGTTGCATGTATCTCCCCTTAATGTCTGAAACAAACACAGTGGCACTCATCTTACATTTCAAAAGGTGTTTTATACAGCACAATAAAGAGCAGGACTGTATTAACCTTCTGGAGAGAATGCCGTGACCTACTGATGAAGTACTCTTCTCCCTATTTGGTGGTCATCCACAGGGACAGGGAACAATTAGGTCAAAAGAAGGAAGTGGTCAACATCAGGAAACACTACTTCTGTTTCCAGCCGTGCTACCCCTTTGCCACTTTTTCAAGAAGACAATAAAAGAAGACAGACAAAACTGAGAGTCAAACCGAAGGTTAATTGGAGCCAGGAAAATGTCAACCAATTTTACCGATCACCCACAAGGGATATGCAGCCCTCGGTGAAAAAGATGCCAGAATATCTGCACAGTATATTAGCTTCCTTTCTATAATGGCCTCCTGAAGTGAGTGATGATGACATCTTTTCAGCACACTGTTTCCCCTCAAAGCATTTGTGCGTGTGCAAAAGACAAAGTGAGCGTGAGCGTGTGTGTGTGTGTGTGTGTTACAGTATTCGTGTATGTATGGCTGTGTTGTATGCTTTATGTCAGAATCAGTATTGTTATTGGAGATGCAGACTCCCTGGGAACCGACAGGTGTTGGCACCAGATCTCTGACACCTCTGTTGTCATGACATATCCACCCCCTGCAGATAGTTTTACCGTAACACATGGTGGTTTAACAACGACAGCCTTTCATTTAGGGTCTTGTTTGCCATGTGTTATACATTTTCTCAAATGTGATAGTAAAAATAAAATCAACTTCTGCTGCTTCTCGTGACTTCAAGCTATTTTTGAAAAGTGTTCATTGTGGCAGCTTTTGAAAAGTCATAGGTGCGAATTTTGTTGTGTAAACGACAGTTCTGAGAATAAAATCTGGAGAAAAAGATTGATAAAAGCTAAAAGTTATTAGGGACAGGAATGTACTGTTTTTGAGGTTAACCTTAGGAAGAATGCTACATCAGTCCAGTAGTGAAAGAAACCACTCCGGCCTCAAGAAAAATAAAGAGCGTTACCACATACAGTTGTTAAACACACAGAGTTGTACTGGATTTTCTCTGACTGATATGATTCTAACCCCTTAAACATTTTTGTGTCATTTATCTGACATGCTGTTGAACAATGATTTGTGTGATACATTCTGAGATTTTTAATAAGAACAGGCAGCAGGAAAAAAAACTTGAAGTCACACTAAAGCAGCATTTCAAGAGTAACTACCTTTTGTATCGTGACGTATTTCCAGCAAAAAAAAACAAACTGTTTGGAGCAGTTTTCTGTAAAAGCTATGACACAGTAACAAGTTGTTCCTAAATGAACCATTTATAAAATCAACAATCAACTAACGATACTGTTCCAACAAAGTACTGATTACTACTACCTCTGCTACTACTCTCTGTTCAGTGTTTTCAGGTGGTAATCTGAACAGTACCACTAACAACAGATTGATTGACAGGTGGATCAATCTATTGATTGAAATTTCACAGGGGAAGATGACAGAAGTCATGTTTTTTTGTGCCTTGATTGATATACAAATAATCTTAAAGACCATTTCATTATTAATTTACTTTATTAACAAATCCAAGTGCGTGTTTGTTGCGAACTTATTGAGCAGTTCTCTAAAGTAGTCGGAGTAAGCTATGCTAACACTAACATGAAATTGTGCTGTCATACCCTATAGTCTTTTTTGTGTCTTTGACAAAGGGCAACTTAGCCTTGATCTTCCTCACAGGACTATAGAGACTAATGATAATAAAAAGGATTACTCTGGGTATAAGAAAAGGTGCTGTAGTCCAGTCTTAATTGGTGAGTTCCCTTGCTAAGTTGATCTGGTCTTGAGGCTGCCAGTCAGTGAACTGGTCAATTAATCTTTCCTCTCTCATAATGAGGTGGGGGATTTCAGATGGCAGGTCCTTCACACAAAGACAGACAATGTGCCCAAAGGATCTTCTGTCCCTGCACCAAGTGACCTGACAATTAAAAAACGTACCTCCCTACTTCCCCCACCCCACTAGGTGGCAAATTGGTCTGACCCAACATCATATCAAAAGGACAAACCATGACTTCAAATCAACTTCAGTGGCACAAAAGGGGCAGAGGGCACTATCCTCCATGAAATAGGATTGTTGTATTAAGGCTTATGGCCCCGTATCATTCTGCCTTCTTCAATTTGAGGTAAATGAAAAGAGACTTGTTGGATCTTCCCTGCTGTGTTTCACAAAGCTTTACCCTCTCAGAGGCAAAAAAATGTGTTGTAGCTTGACATTAATTTGATGATGCAGATGTGACTGTGGAATAAGCTAAATGTTAAGGGTTAAATGTGCTTGACCTTGCATTGTAGCAAGGCTTTAAATCTATTTAGGGAGGAAGAGGATAAATGGAGGAGCCAGTCACAGTCAAAGGCAAAATAGAAACCAGGGATCAAAATTCTGACATTTAACCTTTACTAACTTGCTATCTGTACTCAGAAAGAAATAGCACTTCTTAGACTCAGTGAGGTACTGAGCTGAGTTCATCAGCTCCATGATAATGAATATTCACGTTGCCCTTTGTACACTCCTGCAACTTAATATTTCATGAATATTGTCAATGTGTTCTTTGCACATGGTTTTGCAGGTTTTACTGATCAGCATCAGTAATCTAGAAGGAACCTGTTTTACATCTGCTTCTGATATGGTGGGCAGTGCCTTAGGAAAGGACACATGCTGTTGTTTTGATATGAACAGTAAAATACAAGGGAAAGAAAAACTAACCTCGAGGTCTGCAATGTCAACACTGCCTGTACTTGCAGTTCCATGATAACTTTACTTTGAAAGAAAAAACTCTGTCCAAGGAAATCTATCTAGAAAGTAGAAGAATCTCTTCAGGTAGATCTATAATGGATTGTGAAAAAGAAAGGGGGAAAATCAAAGTTGAAATCTGTGATTTAGATCAAATATCCTCAGCAGTAATGTAACCTATGAATTTATAAACAATGGGACAACACATGTACATCACCCACAATCACATTATAAAGTAAACAGTGTGACTGTCAGAAGAAATTAAAGACACACGACAGCAACTTTCAGTCACTTCCAAAATTGATGGACAAATCTTTTTAACACTTGCACTAGACAACTATTAAGATATTATTTTCTGATAGACAAACAAGTTTCCTTTATAATGGTAATCGTAGTAATTAAGGAAGTCTGTATTTTAAATACTTTGAAGAGAATTGGAAGAGAGACTTTCTGCACCATAGTGAGTGTAACAGTCTCTTGGTTCCAGCTCAGTGACTAAACATTAAGGTTGCTGATGACATTGTTTAAGTTCACTGTTGAGTGTCGTCTCCTACAATCCTCAGTGATCCATGACGTTATCAGGTGCTGCCATGCAGAATGGCGTACAAACCAGAAATTAGTCCACTCACTGCTTCAACCTGGTTGTTTGACCCCTGACATTTTGACATTGTCTGCTAGTCTTTGAAAAAAAGACTTGTTTAATGTCTTTGCTTTCACAGGCGAGGTCTTGCTGTACAATTGACGTATGTACGTGTGTTAGCTTTAAGTTTTTTAAGTACCGTTTACTTTGATGTGCAACTCTCTTTCAAGGCAGAGATAAACAAGATAAAAAAACAGGTCTCTTGCACACAGATATCCAATAACAAACTTACTGACTGACTTGGCAAGTCCATTTTCAAGTTTCCACTTTTTTTGCCACCTGCTGATACTACGGGGTTTCCCTGATCCATAGAGCACTGTTGGTACTTGCTCTGTTTAAATCAGACCACTTGAAGATGTGGTTGGCAGAGACACATTCATGCGTGTTTGTAGTAATTTTGGTATTTATTGAGATCATGTTTGTACTCTTAGATTGGAGAAAGCTTGTTTTCTGAGTCATTTCAGATAAACTTACATAAAAAAAGTTGCATAGTCTGTTTTTAGATCTGCATTGTGGAACTTTTGTCTCCCTCTTCTGGTAATGAGAATAATTACACAGTTTTTAATGCTCACTGGTGATGGATGCTTTCCAACAAGGAAAAGCCACACCATCCTTACTATCAGTTGCTTTCATTTTCAGACCGTAACCATTACTCTGTACATCAGGAACTTTTCTTGGATACTTTTATACTCCTATTGTTGATGTACCCAACATTTTCCTCGCTGCAGTGGTTTTACCCGGTTTACATAAACATATCACCACCAGTGCATCATTGCAGGAATACCACTACAGACACGAAATTTAAAATTCTGTATACTGCAAAATACAAACAAATTTACTTGCCATGAATAGGCTAACAGATGTTAAATTACATAAAAAAATCCTGCATTCAAGTTGGTTTCCCTTGTGGATTAGTAAGTATCCAGGACCATTATGGGTCAGTTATAGCAATATATCTGTGCTATGAAATGTTCCATAGAATATATTTAACAGAATAAGCAGAGTTCGACCAAAGAAGAGCTTCTGTCCAGATTACAGGACCTGGTATATTCATTGATATCTTGTAGGAATTACATTAATAATAGTAAATGTTGTATAGTAAGAAGATTCCCGTACAGAAACACCAAACTAGGTTTCATGTAATTTAAAAACAGTGTCTCAATGAGAAAGTCTGTTCAACAGTACAAGTACATTTCTTTCCTCTGTAAAAAATGTTGCTCATTATGTATTTGTGAAGAAACAATAATAACAATACTTCCAAATCACAGGATTTCACATCAGAATTGTTTGGTCATGTTATGTGTTGATTGACTGATGCCAGTATCAGCGTCAGTATTCCAGTTGTGGTAAGGCTATAATTGTGTCTCGCACTATTAGGCAGTGACATGCAAAAGATCTGTATAAAAGACAGAGGGGGGTAATAGATGGATAGATGGATGGATGGATGAATGGATGGCAGAGTGTGTTTCTCAACCAGTAGGTGGTAGTCATATTACATCATTCAAAGGTATTAAAAATACATTTAGGAGGGAATCATCCCCTCGTACTCTTCATCACCTCAGTCACTGAAGTCTGCATCACTGTTGTGATACAGTATTTTTGTATCTTAACTTCTTTAAGCTGCATATAGGTTAAGACACCATCAGCACTGGCTTATACATCTGTAAGTTTCTGTAAATAGGCATCATCATGTATAATAAAAAAATAAAGTTTAATGAAGTCCTACATATATATTTTTTTAAAAAGTGTAATGTTAACAGTAAATGGTATATAGTTCATGATAAATAATTTGAACCGAACATGTCTAAACATGAACTTGACCTTACTCATCCTCAATTTATGGTGACTGAATTGTTCAAATAATAAAACCCCTGTGAGGGATGATTTAATAGTGAGAGTACCCTAAGTACAGGTCAAGATCAGAGTCAAGTTTTTTTGGCTCTGTCTTGTGGAGTACAGACTCCACCGAGAGTAATTATTTGTGGAGGGTTTAGGGCCCTGGGGTTGACGGAGTGGGCGGGAGGGGCAGAGGGTGCGCTGAAACGGAAAGCACGCCAGTCCCACTCACGGTTGATGCTCAGTGAATCTGAAAGGTCATGTCATGTTTTCTGGCAATTGACTCGATTGGTTTGGATTCTGCAACATAAGGCCGGGACAGTGGAGTGGTGTGTGTGTGTGTGTGTGTGTGTGTGTGTGCGTGTGTGTTTGTGTGTGTGGGTTTATTTGTGTGTATGTGTGTTACTGCACATTTGCTGGGAAATGTGCCCCTGGGTTGTTTTTTGCATTGACCTTATTACCCTGCACAGTGACGAGCTCGCCACATAACTTGCTCCCTCTGACTCTTTAACACACACAAACACATTTACATGCAGTTGCTTTAATTGCGAACATCCAGAAAACATTTCAGATATCTGATATTATAACATTCACATTAATCCAAGGCTCCCTCGTTAATAACATACAGTAAATTACCAACCATTAATGCTTCGTTAAACACAACAATACATTCAAATAACTCAAATAACTAAATTTTAACACACGTATGGATATAATCCAGTGTTACGTCAGTGTGGACATACTTAAAGATTTTGTTGGTGTGCTTGTTGCAGTCTCCGCCTCCTTAAATGAACTAACACAAACACAGTGATAGCACATTTAATTAAGGTTGATCACAATCACCAAAAACAGACAGCTTACAATGAGAAGCTAACTCAGACATATTGTACGCACTGTGCTGCAGTCTTTAAGGATTTATCCACTGATATGGCTTCTGCCTTGCAGCCATTCTCTCAACTAATTTACCAGAACAATGTAATCTTAACCTCTCCCCTTTATTCATCATCTGGGAGGCTCAACTCCAGCTATAAATAAAGAAACACCAGCAGCGTCAGGAAGATTTCTAAGTATGGTGTGATGTGGAGCAGCTGCATTACAGCTTTACAACACCATTTGATAGGTTTAAGATGTCAGTTGCAGAATTTAGAAATTTCTATTTATACGTTTAGCCTAAATGTTACAGCTATTACTTATTGACTAGATGTTTATGTCCTGTTTAGTAAAAAAACAACATGATAACGAAACCACCAAAAAAAGGAGTGAGTGTGTCCTCTAGGCGTTAGCACACTACGTGCAGTTTTACCAGCAAATGCTTTGCCAGTCTTCACTCTGCCATGCCTACGCGGTTGACTCCTGCACTCCAGCGGATCGGTGGCAGAGGTCCAGAATCACTTAGATCATTTTACCCGGGGCACAAAGGGGGCAGAGAGGAGCCACTGACCCTGCACTCGTCAGGCAGGGCTTTACGCCTCGCTGACTTCCCTAGTGTGACATTTCTCCTGTATTTGCCCCCTCCCAACGCCTCCCTGTGTAACCACCACTGCAGTGCAGAAAAAAGATCATTGTCTGTAGAGATATCAATCAAATGAACAGCATCTGGGGTCAATCTGCTGTCAGTGCTCCCTCTTTGCGGTCCCAGCTTTCATGTAAAGTGACAATAATGACAGATTGTCAGGAATGTTACCAAATGTAGTCGGTTAACACGAGATGGCACTTTGAATCCCAGCGTTCTTAAACAGAGATAACGTACCTGTCTCCCACTCATCACCCATCACCAGACCTTAACACACTCTTTTCGCTTCTGTTCACATGGTGCTTGTGTGTGCTTGTGTGTGCATGTGTGCGTGTGTGTGTGTGTGTGTGTTGTAGCCCCCTCTTCACCCCCCCTGAACAAACACACCCCCTGCTGTGGGTCATACAATGGTCATGACATTATTAAAGGATCAATTGTGCCTTAAAACACTGCCTCTTCTCCATGGGGATATGTAGTAGAACAGATGGGGCTTATGCAGAGCGGCTTTAATATCTATTTAAAGTGCTTTAGAGACAATGATCTGATGAGACATTTACATTTTGTTCAGCTGGGATGAGAAAGCTCAGACCAAATCAGCTGACTTCTAATCCTGGCAACATAGACATCCTTACATTTACTGTAGCCGATATACACTGGCACAGTAGGTAGATAGATGGATGGATAGATGGATAGATGAATGTTTAATGATCCCATGTGGGAAAATGATTTTGTTACAGTAGCAGGAACACAACAAGTAAGGTAGGGACTTATAGACTTATAGTAATATAATATACACTCTGCAGAATGTACATTACTAAGCAAAGTAAACTAACAAAGAACTAACCTAAAGATTACAATAGTAATAATTCAAGTGTAAAATGAAAAATAAAAAAAAATATTGAAATGTATCCGCAGGATACATGCCACAGTATATTACACAGAAACTGTAAACAATATGTATACAAAAAAAAAAATAAGTGTGTAAAGTAGGAAACAGTGAGTATAAACTGCAAAAAAGTGTGTAGTTTAAAAAAATAAATTCCTTCTAATTTTTCTTATTCGTCTTTATCTATTTATTTTACCAAATATTACCTGAAAGTACCTGTAAACTAATCTAAAAACTTGATTTTCCTTATAAAAATTATTTATGTTATACAAAGTGCTTTTGCTCAGTAAGTAAAAAACATGTTGCTGATTATGTGATGTTACCTATGTCCTTGAAATTGCAGGTAAACTCCAGCATTTACAGTTGCAGTTTTTCTTGTTTTTTTTTTTTGGTCTGTGAATAAATAGATTTTTACTTCATAAAATATGAATTAAAATGACCCCTAATCTCAGAATGCAATTGCATCCAATCAAACATTATTAAAGTATTAATAGGGTGTCTATCATATCAGTTACCCATGTCACCCATCTGAAGCAGCAGCAGAGAGAAAGGCCAGCACATTCTCACTATCCATAAGCTGCTGTCAGGAGAGTTGTGAAGAAGGGGAGGAAGGTAAACGCGAGGACAAGCTGTGCTTGGATCAACACGTGTCTGCAAAAGCCTGGAGGTTCCACAACAATCTGTTCCAGTTGGTTCGCTCTTGTGCTGTGACCTCAATTTTTGACTGCTGTTGGAGCTTCTTTGCACTCTGGTTTGACACAAGAACAGTACAGGCAGCTCTACACCCGCCCAGCCGAGCAGAGGGGGACGTAGTGGAAGAGCTGCTCAAATATCAAACAATGAAGCTGAGGAGGAACATTGAATTAATATCCGCTCATCCTGGGCTGCACGAGCATCTCCAGCTTGGCAATCCTGGGAAATGACACTTTCAATTGGGGTCAATTGGACCCCTGCCTCTGGATTTCAGGCAGCTTCTCTGCCTCGGGGTAATCAAGAGCCATAGATATAATTAGAGTTACTGTAGTTCAAGCACTGTAACCGAGCATTTGAGTAACACTAGGGGTCAGTGAAAGTCCATGCAATCATGGAGTGAAGAGACCCTTTCCAACATGTATATCATCACTTTTAGGTTTGATCAGAGGCTACAATATGTAGTATCTGACCCAAGGTGACAGTTGATACATTTACATAACACTTCAGCATCAGGAATTTCCTGCAATTTTATTTGCAGCCCTGTAATTATTTTCACGACAAAACCATTTGCTTACGAAGGTCAGTTATCATCCCACCACTCAGTGCATAACCAGCAGTTCATCATTTCTGTTTATGCCTTTTAGGTTTTAAATCTTTATCTCTTCTCCTCTATCTAATTTCATGCCTTAAGTGTGATCGTGGCTCCTCAGCGCCGTTCGTTACTTTCTCCACTTTCTCTCAGTGGCGACGCAAAACATCTCAGCAGCGGTGACACAGTGGTCTAGTAATTATCTAATTGTTCGAGCTATGTCTTTCTTTGATTTATGGTCTTGTATCAGTGGCTGACCTGATTTATAATGAGGTTCCCCCACTTGTGAAAATATGAACCTGAATTATGTGGCACCAGTCCAATTATTTCTTTGTTCGGCTGAGGCTCCTGTCGACATTGACGGTGTGCATCACAAACAGCTGCCATTGAAGCTTTCACCTAATAACAATAATAAGATCCATCATTTTAGATTGCTCCAATCACACCTCCCACCATGTTACCCACTTCATCTATCTTTGTGTAGATGCACCCTTATCCTTAAAGATTGTGATCAGACATTTTCCTATAATGGATTATTGGTATCAGATTGGAGTGTTTATCAATTTCACATATGGCAGGTACAGTACATGATATGAACGTCATTACTGCATTTCTGTGTCTGGGAAGCGAGAAGAGCAGCGGCAGGAAAACAACAGGACTACACCGTCCATTAATCTAGCTGGCCCTCCCATTACCAAGTTCAGGCCACAGAGTCAAAAAACTGGGCACTAAGTGGAGCAAGTTGCTTGGCACAAGGACAAAGTTGACAGAAAACATAAGGCCCCCACACACTGTCTGGACAGCAGGAGGCCCGGAGTACATGGCTTGAAGAATAGACCCAGCCGCAAACACATCCACTATACAGATGAGCTGCTCCCTTCAAATTAGCACCGAGCACAGAGACTGCTGCTGGTGTCTGATGAAAAGATGCACGGCTGCCACTATTTGTGCCGCTAAGGCATTCATCAAATTAATTACTGGTGGATCCAAGCACCTCTCTGATACCTCTTTATTTTGAGTCCGGTAAATGGGGACTCAGACTAGTGCTGACAGTGAGGCCTAATACACCCAGTCTTTGGCTGCACATAATTAATTGAAATCTTTGCTAGTTTGACAAATTGGAATGATGAATCTATCTTCTATGAATAGCTTAAGAAAAAAAAATGCATAATCAGTCAAAACCATACTGTAGAAGCAACATCTTGCTCTCTCTGTCTCACTCACTCACTCTCTTTTGCTCTCTGCAGCATTGTATGATCCATTAGGCAGAGAAAGCACGCCTTGTTGGGAAGACTTCCCTCCCTTTCCCCACCTCGATTGATAACTTTGGCTTCTTACTTTAATAGAGCGGTCAAGGTGGAGAGTTCCTTTGTATAGTTCAATAGAATAGGGGAGAACATAAATCAAACTCTACTGCGCTTTGCCACAGGAAACAGATGTACTACAGTCTCTAATCTCTCAAATCTTAAAAAAAAAAAAAAAAATCTGCCCTGTCATTATGAATAAATAAAGCAAATTACCAATACAGCAGCTATAAGCTAGCTATGACCATCTGTTTTTGACAATGGTGTAAATGGACGTGTATATTGTGAAAGCAGTAATAATCCCACAGGGAATTACCACCTGACTTTGCAGTCTCTTTGTTGTACAGTATATTTTCAGCCCAAAGTTTTTGTTTTCCAGACCCATGACTGAGTTTGTTCACCACTCTCATTGTGTAGTGATTGGCTGCAGCAGGTAGGTGTTTACACTAAGTAAGCTTTAAAAACCCACTGTATGCTATCTGCTCAGCACCACATGGTAGAAGAAAGTTAGTGATGAGCTGGTGAAGTCAGTGGGTTATTTACCAGCTATAGTTCAGAGTATTTCCCCTCATACCCCTGATGGACGGGGCCACAGTTTGATAACATGTAAAAATGTGCGTAAGCCAAAAAGTTTGTTTCCATCACCATCAAGTGGCCAAAAAAAAAAAACCTCGGCCGTACTGGACAAAAAAAAAAATCTATCATAAAGTGTGACTGGGATTAAGAAGCTAAACCCTTGGTTAACGTATAAATATATGTATATCTTTATTTATTTATTTATGACACTTGGACTTTTATTTTTTTACTAATGCAGTTTTCATCAAGTACTTTTGTGTGCTCTCATAGTACGTTGGGAAATATCTGATGACAAAAGAACCTGTTTGTACTGAGATTAGTAGATTAGAGATGTAGCTGGGCAGTTATTATAGGGCATGCTAGTTCACCTTGAATTTATTGTTCAACTGCATCTTGACATAGTTTTCTTTTTTTAAATCCAACTCTGTGTAGTGTTTGCTGTCTGGTGTAAATGAATACTACCACTAGGCGCCACCAAAGCCAGAATCAGACAGAAATAGGCTGGATTATAAAGCGGATTAATTTGAGAGCATTACTAAGTAAATGAGGGGGGAAAAAAAATTAATTAGCTAGTAATGTATGATGAAAAATTAGGTATTTAAATAGTCACTTACATAATACACAATGTCATTTTCAGGATGTTTTTAATACATGACACTCCTGTGGATTGGGATATAGAACGATTAAATTAGAGGCAACATCAAAGGTTTTTGTGATGTCATTTTAGCCGACGTAATCTAAACTTACACCTAAAAGTTGTCCATGTTGTCATTGTTACCAGAACATACTATTCTGTATGTGATTTTGAAGAGTTCAAGGTTATGATAAGGGTGTAGGGAGGGAGGACAACACATGTGAAATGTTAGAAGAAAAAAAACAAACATTATGCACAGAAGTAGCCTGTGAGTGTGTACATGTATGTGTCTGCGTGGGCGTGTGAAGATTGAGAATACACTGAATGTGAAGGTTGCCGCTGTGAAGGACATATCTTGTCTATGGTAAGTAGTCATCCTTAATAGGTTTGGTTTGGATGTGAAATATTGGTGTGCCAAGTAGCTATGTGACATTAGTGTTGTCTCCAGGGAAAGCTGCAGACTGATCTCAGTTGAGCAAGTACTGAGACAGGATAGGGGGCTAAATAAAGGCTCAGATAGATGAAACTGCACCTAAACCTTACAACCTCAAGACAATCATTTTCCTCCACCTTCTGTGACGTCCGTGTTCATCATATCTGCAGTATTGTTGTTAGAGAACAATTCTTTTGTATCCGTATGTTTCCTCAAATCTCGCACTTCACTGTGGACTAATAATTTATAATTTTCAATTTCAGTACAGTTTACTTGCAGCATCACATACTGATATTGATGCTTTTGAGACCTTGGATGATGTAAGTGAGCTCATGTTTGGTTTATTCAGGTTTGTATTATCATAATAACTGGAGACACAGAGATGTAAAATTGAATGTTGATTTAAAAATGCAGGGATGGTCTTTTTTAATCTACCTCCATCTCTATAAATACTGGGATCTACAGCCAGATCCAGTAACTGGCTGATACAATAACATTATCCCTGTGCAGTTATTACTGTAATAATAATCTCTGTGCATCTTTAGGGTACAGAAAGTATAACATGTTTGTGAGAAGTACAAGAGTCGAGAGCCTTGTTCAGATTTCTCTAGGTATTTTAAAAGACTTTTACTTAGTGTGTGTTTGCAGTATGTTTTTAATCCTCCAATTTATGCAGCCAATTAAATAGGGGGAAACTTTTAATCCTCATTGTTACTCTAAAAAAAAGTGTGTGTGTGTGTGGGGGGGGGGTCTACAGGAAGCTAAGGGTTTTACTTGTCTTAAAATGTCTTGGCACTCTGAATGATGCGGTTCTTTGATTGAAATCCTTGCCATGGAGCGTGACATGAGCATTTCCTCTTTGTTCTCCTATTATCAGCTGAGCCTGTGGTGCACAACCTAATCCCTCTTCATCAAAGCGGTGTGGGCAGCAGTCAGCGAGATGTGACCATCAATTAATCACCCACTATCCCCCTGACCAAGCTCTGTCCCTGCACAGATGTGAGGCCTCATTGGTTTTAAACACTCTCACTGGGAGATCTGCTGCAGACGTTAGACTGCCACAAAGTGGCTTTGTCAAAGGGCTTGTGTGGACAGTGAGACTGTCCCCACTATGAAAGTCAGGCTGCTCTGAGGCCAGTGTGACAGACTACCATCAGATTAACCCCTGAACTGAGCCTTAACTACTTCCCTCTTATAGTCCTGCTTTAGTATCTTAACTTGATTTTTAATTGAAAGGAAATCTCTATTTTTTTCTCTTTCATTGTAAGTGTAGTTTCTCTGAGAGCTAAGACCATCTCGTGAGCTCATTTACTCAGTTTCGCTCTCAGGGTTTCACTGTTCTGCAGCTAAGCTTCTTTCTGAGAAGCTCATTGTCTTATTGGAAATCTTCTGAATATTGGATAAACCAATTTCCCCAAAGCCCTTATCCCAAACCCAGCCTCCAATTTTCAACACACAAGGCAGATAAAACAGAAGCTTGCACACATACCTTTCATTAAAACACAGGTTAATGTCATTACAAAGTGCAGTTTCATCCAGCCCTGTTCTATGTGCTTTAAACTCCAAATGCACTATACTTTTTTTTTTTTTGCCATCTAGCCATATAATATTCCATGTAAATTTAAGCATCTCAAGACCAGTAGCTTGGAGCACTGCAGAACAGAAGGGTTGCAGAGTTCATAAATGAGTAAGAATCTCCAAATGAGTTTGGTGACCTCTTAAACTCCATGAAATTAATATAAGCAGACATCCTGCACGCTGCAGGCTACTGCAGAGCTGGGGAAGATCACTTAAGCTCTCTGAGTTCCATAAAACTTTTATAAGTTGACTTTCAAGACACATTGTAGCTGCTTATTGGCGACGACAGAGCGCAATATGGAAGCAAACAAACCTTTACTACCTTCACTTAACCCCTCACACGTGTACAGGGGAAATACTGGCATCAAGATGTGCAACATCACCCGTGGGTGTTGCATAGAAGGCTCATCCCAAAAGATTACTGTGTGAATTTGTGCAGGTAGACACAGGTTACATGTCCGTGAAACTTATTTAGCTTGTTTATGAGTCTTCATAGTCAACATTACAACTACTGACGAGCACATATCATTAACACATATGTTGTTTTTCTATTAATATTAAGTTAACTTGCATTCTTTTAGGTAATTGATCATAACATACACAGAGCAATACACTCTAAGAAAACCAAGCAATAAATGTGTCAGTGAACAGAAGTGGGATCTCATCAGTCTCATGAAATGGTCCTGTGGTCTTTTTAGCGCCTTAACATCAATGTCACCGGACACACAGCGAAAGTGGCACATCAGCAGCAGCTTCAGTCCAGCACTTCATTGGGCTCACTGCCTAATATAAAATCAGCGTAGTGGGTCAGAAGAAAGAGAGTTAGCTGGAGGAAAATAGACACAGAGTGTAAAAATATGCTTGTGTGTGCAGTGATGCATGTGAAGTGTATGAGTGGAAAAACAGTGCATCCTGTTAGTCACTCCCTTCCTCTACTATATATACCTACTGTGCTTCGTAATTACAGAGGGCTTTCACACAAAACCCATATGTGCATCAAAGAGGGTATACATAAGTGGCTATAGTAAATATTTATGTGTGGACAAAGGATCACACAGCAGCTTTTATTTGAAGGAGGGTATTTGTAGTCAGGGACACCAATTACTAAATACAGTTTTTCATAACTCTGTTGTGGTTTATAGTGTCTTTAAGCTGCTTCTGTTGTGTTTCTGTGGCCAAAAAACTTCACTATATTGTTGCCGTCCTCTCATCAGGATTTGGTGGAGACCAAACACAGAGCTAAATGGAAAGTAGATAGTGAACATAAGCATCTCCTAAATGTTAAGCAGAGCAAAATCAAATGTATATCAACATAAAAACTGATAAACACGTGAGGTGTTTGTAACTTGCCACCGCTGCCATGGAGACCATGCATCTCAGGTGATCAGATCACAAGCAGACAGCTCTAAATACAGTACAGTATTAGAGCTGTCGTTTACAGTAAGTATAAACAACCACCAAGAGGCATTGAGATCCTTTACATATTTTTTTTAGTGTGAACACTAATGCATCCTGATGCATCCCTGACAAGGATGTTTAGTCTCCTTTGTCTTGACCTGCGCACATTTGCATCTCATGAACAACTTTGTCCTGTCTCCCAGGAACAGTTAGAATAATCTACACATGTACAACAGTTCATGAATCATTTTAATCTCTTTTGTGTGTTAACTGTTTACAAAAGGTAGTACTTGTTTGGCGACAACATCCAAACACAAGTGGTCAACATGGTGTGAACATATATGTGTCTCAGCTGTCCACTTGTCAGAGGATCACCCAAGATGCATTTTAAAACCAAGTGTTAACAGGGTCAGAGTGGTCAAAAAAATTCTCATTGCAAGTTTAACTCAGTCATGCAACTCTTCACTGTAGGTTTGTATGTGCCGTATTTCCTCAAATAAAAAGTGGTTGTTAATTAAAAGCCAGGTCTTTATAAACTGCCACGGTGATGGCCTGATATGAACTAATAAGCCAGACCCCAAATAGAGGCCTGGAAAAAAACACCTTTACATATTGAGTTCATATTCTCAGCTTATTGTGTTAACTTTAATGTTTTGATGTTAGTATTTATTTTATTTTAATGTTTGATTTTCTTAAGTAACAAGAGATGTGAGACAATCACAGTAAGTAGATTTTTTTTTTTATTTCAGAAAATGCCTACAAAGGTCTGAACCAGTGAATATGACAAAAACAAATTCTGAAAGATACACAGTTTACTACATTGAAGAAAGCAGAAGATTAAATAATTTCCTGTATTACTGTAACAATATGATTGCCTGTTTATTGCACAGTACACATCATCTGAAGATGTATAATCTTGATGTTAGCTTGTACGTACAAAAAAATACGAAGGTAAACATGACGTAATCTCTTAAAGTGTTGATTTGGCTTTGGGAAGTTAATTTAAGTTTTAAAATAAAAGATTAGGTTGTCTCCTCTAAATTATATCAATATGTAACTAGTGTGAATGGTCACATGACCAGGCCTCTTTACTTCCTGCCTGCACTTCTGGAAGGAGATGTCTGCCTCAAACTTTTACAAGAGGAAGTAAGTAAAATACCTTACAGTACAGATATAACTAAAATATTTTTAAAATGTATCTTATAAAGGGTCTACTACTGATGTATAATGAAAATGCCTTCATGCATCTTTTGATCATAAGAAGAGCATGGCAACATTTCTTGCCGCTAGCATAAAACATAGTCATAGTGTTATGCCAAGATTTATGGTAGGCTAAGTTTTAGCTGAATATTCTGTATTTCATTATTATTAATTGTAATATTTTACACAAGTTAGTTATAACCTGATTATTTATATGTGTAACTAGGCCAAACGGAATGAATTGTGTAGATTTCAACAATGAACAATTGTTGCCGAGTATATAACCCACATTTTCACTCACATAAAAAACATGATATGAAGAAAATCATAGATATTATGTGTTAGGGAGTAGAAGGAATGAAATGCATGCACTTATTTTGCAGGGAAAAATTTGAACTTAAACAGGTTGTGATTATGGATTTTAGGGGATATCACCCTGGAAGCAACCCTACAAGCCCTTTTTATGCCCCATAGTGTTAAGAAGTAAAATATACACTGAACATTGTTATCCTCTTTCTGTAACCTTTACCTCAGAGCAGCACAGTTGGAAATCATGCATACCTTTTTACCTGAAGATTCGTGGAAGTCCCTCTAATTACTTCCGTTAGCCTCGGAGGATGTATGTTAACTGAGTGTATGTTAAACTACCGTAGCCTTCTCCACCATCATGAATCTTAATGCTCTTCTTATAAAAGGTGCTGTATTAAATCTCTAGTGTCCCAGAGTGTGACTCTCTAAGGAGTTGGTGGGATACTAATCTGAACACGCCTCTGGAAGTTAAGACGGAGCGTTGGCTGTTTAAATATGATCAAGCACAGTGATGCTAAGGGTATTTGCTGGAGGTTATCTCCTGTTCTCAGGTTAAGCAGCATGTTTTTGAGGAAAATGGGCCAGCAAGATAAATGGGGACACTGAAATGTATTTAATGAGGATGAAACTGACTTCTCCCATAAGGATGTGCTCATGCTTAATGAGTTTTACCTCCAACCCAAAGAGCAGATTTGCAGAAATGATCTTGCCAAGTTGTGAATTAGTGAGGAGAGGACTGCTAGATGTTTCTTGTAGGAGAATGTAGGAGTAGACGAGAAGTTCATGCTGGAAAGTGGTGAAACAACTGGTAAAGAAATGAAAAAAAAAAGCAAACTAGTCTTATATGAAGGACAATGTCGAATAAATCAAGTGAAAGTGTAATAAGATAATGCTTCAAATTTCAGAGAAAATATATGTGATTAAGAACTGAAACATCAAGTGCATGTCAACACAGTGTTCAAGGGAAGATAATTTATAACTGTATTTTCAAATAGAAAGACACATTTGGATCAAAATGGTTTATTCTGATTGATATCAGGTGCACCAAACAGTTCATAAGATGAGATAAAATAGTCCAGAGGTGGAGTGGGGAGTTTATGTAGTGAGATAATTTCCATCCTTGTCTTTGTTGTGGGGTGAAATCCAGTTCCTGGTTGTTTCATTGAGGGTCAGGTCACATTTGGATGTGGTAGTTTTGAGTTGTAATATAAAAATTAAAAATGTCTCCCTCTCTAACTGCGGCTTGTTTTTGGTGTGTTTCAACATTAGCTGAACATGGTCAATGAAGGCTGAAAAAAGCAGGTTATACAGCTTCTGGTCAGTTGTCGGTTCTGAATTTTAGGCATCAGTTGGTTTCACTCAGGTCGGAGCTTCAGTAAAAGCCTGGTCAAAGCTGATTTGGTGCCACTGAGGGATCTACAACATATTAGGCAGGTTTCATGTTGTGGTTGATTGCTGTATTTATCAGTTAACTTGATATAAAATGCAGTAAACAAACCAGACCTAAGTCAAACCAGTAACAGGTGCAGCCAAACTCTTTCTTTAAACCAGCACTAATTCTGCTTCGTACACTTGCACACACTTGGAGAACTTGCCACAATCCTTATGGTGATTTCATTGCCTGAGTCTGTGTCTTCATATAATCCCAGACTGACGCCACGAAGTTTGTGGCTATTCGTTCAGACTGATTATCATGCTGTACCTGATGTTACTGCGTGATGGACAAGAACATGACCTCAACTCAAACTTTTGCACAGTAGCCAGTGACCCTGTCTTATGGAAACTTTATTTTTAGACATGACTGTGGAGGAAATATTAAATTGGAATTACTAATAAAGCATTCTTTCATGTAAACTGACTTTGTTTTGAGTAAGAATGAGTCGTAACATGCGTCTAGTCTCATATTTCATCCCCTCATTTTATCTACAGACTGACAGGGAATAAGACTGTCATCTGAAGAGGTAACTAGGAGGTGACTAAATCAGATGTCCACTGGCCCAGAAGCAAGCCTGTCACACTCTGATGAGCTCCATGTGACTAAACTGTGTTAATAGTGTCAGGCTTTTAATACAATGTCTCCACTACAGATGTGAAAAAAATAGTGATGACATTATGTGGGAGTGATGTTCATATATATCAGTGAGAGACACAGCCAAACTCTGATTTATGCAACCTGAGCTGTATTCCAAAAATAACACAGTCCTTCACATTGTCAATAAAATAAAAGATAACATAGCTAAAATCACTGTGTCACACAAATGGCCTCATAACTGCAGTGCTAATGTACAGTAAGACCTTAACACTGAACAGGTTTTTCATCTAAAGCATTAACGTGTCCACATAAAGCTGGTGAGTACATGGGAGCTAAATTGCTTTGCCTTAAGTTCTCCTTTGGAGGACACTGGGCAAACATGTCCTGGGTGTCATGTCTTGTGTTATTCTTATCTCTAATTTGACTCATGATAAACATACATTCTGACTGTATCTCACTTAGGTCTCTGACATTATCTCAAATATCAGAGTTTGCAAACAGGAAACTATAAGACACCCAATCGTCTCTAATAAAAGTTGATATTAGGTCTGCCTTTAAATAAAACAATATACAAATCCTGCTTTAAAATTAATGGTATGACTGTAGACGTGGACTATAGAAGTGGAAGCAACTGGGTCTCCAACATGAAGCCAATGCAGAAAAGCAAAAAAGTGCAATTCTCCTGATCGAGCTCAGAGCTGGTCTCACTCGAGATCAGACCTGTCAGTCAAACTAATGATGCCCCTACATCTTCCTGATTTGTAGCCTGATATCTACTTGATGATAAAATGATTTTCAGATGGACCATCAGATCACTAAGTGGAACTGACTTTAGCTAATGACGTCAGAATGAAAAAATATATTGAGTGAGTATTTCATGTTTGAAAATGATGATAATTGAATGTAAGTCAGCTGCAGCCAGAGTTTTTTGGAGACAGCCTCTAGTGGCAGCGGGGAGTATTGCACTTTTTAACACTTCCATGTGTTTCTGTAATACTACGCTTTGAAAAAGAATTAGATTTTAATTTATGGCTTAATCCACCTTTATATAAATAGGGTCATAAAAATGGCATTAACAGTGTAAACATCTATTCTGGGCTCATTGTTTTGCTAGTTAATTTAGATGAAAAGGTAATTAACCTGCCACTCTCAGGTACACATGTGTTTACATCTGGTAAGTGAACTTTTAACATATAAATTATATATATACGTATATATATATATATATATATATATATATATGTACACACAGAATAATAGAGCTTTTTTTTAGTGTTTGTATAGCTCTGTAGTAGAGTGATATAGTGCATGGTATGATGAGATTATTAGGCATGAGTGAAAAGGCGAGGTCAGAACCAGGGCAGCATATGCAATAATCTCAGTTACATGCACCATCAGTATGGAAAATGTGTGGGTTAGAAGCTCACCTAGTGTGTGTGATTAAGTGTGTGTTTGCATGTCCCTTCGTGTGCACATGTCTATGGTTGAGAGTGAAAGAGTGAGAGAGAAAGAGAGAGAGTGAGTGGGAAAGAGAGAGAGAGGAAGTGAGTGAGAGAGGCACACATACTGCTGGATGTTGCAATCTCCCCTGTGGGCTAATAGATTCGAGATGACATGCTCTCCGCTTCCATGCTGAATGTTCACTGAACTTTCTGGCAAAGGAGGCTGCCACTAAAGAGGGTTCAACCAGAGGTTAATATAAACAAACAGCAGAAAATGGAGAGCTAGGGATTATTAAATACAGGGATGACTGACAAATGCTTCATTGCTATTAGCCTCTGGCCTCTATAAATGCCCCTTTGCCAAAAATACATTGTTGTCCTATTGTTGTGTTGATGACCCCTGGGATGAAGCATTCACTTTGTGGGTCAATTAATGCCCACACTTCATTGTAAATTGACATAAGTCATTCTGGTGAAAACATCCAATGAATATAGGTGTTAATAGTAGCTTATGATTGTCTTGTATTTTCTGAATTTTCATCTATTTTAAAGATTCAGCGCAGTGTCGTTTATTTCCCCAAAGAAACTAAACGACCAGCTGAAATCCATTTTTTTGGAAAATGCCTCACATTTTTTAAAATCCCCCTTTCCCTTCATTTTCCAACACAATTTACAGAAAAAATAAAGAAACGCATAAAAAAAAAATAAAAACAAACTGTACAAGTTTATTGTGGATAAACTGTATGCTGCCCTCCAGTGGCTGTTGTTATGTATTGCGTATATTGTCAAACTGCATGAGTGTGGTAGAGAGATGTAACATAGTGCACTCTCCTGTTTTTTCCAGGAAACCTCACTGTTTTTTATTTAATGATTATTTAACTCCATTTCCAGTCTCATGTCACTTAAATGTAATTATTTTTTTAAAAAATGTAGAAAGAAAAAAAAAATTATGTTTAAACTGATGCCGTCTTTATTGTTTTTTTGGGGTTTTTTTTTTTTTTTATTTCCATGTGCTCTTATTTTATTATGAAGTGGGAAAACAAGAGTGAATAAGGGGTTAAAGTAAAGGAATAGAGCTGTCCCTGCTGGGATACTGAAATTTATCACTGCCAGCACTAATGTGCAAATTTTGTGATGTTGGTCGTGCATTGTTAACAGTGATTGTCATCTAATTAAATTGTGGTTCGTCACAAGAGATGCTTTTAATGGCGAGATAAGCGCAGAGAGTCCACTGAAGCATTCCCAAGATCAATAAAGATGTTACAGTCTGGAGTATGAATTGTCTCAGGGTTACACAGGCCAGTTGAATTAATTAGAATCGCAGTTTAATATCCCCCGCTCAAACTTTCTGACCAAGCAGCATTTGGTTGGCTTCAGGATATGTCTACCCTCTGTCTCTGTTTTATATTTGCTTTATTAAGGAGATTATTCTGCTGTGTTTGTTTCTACATATAAATATACATGAACACTACTAAAAATCTGACAATTTATTCTGTACACACATTTTCTTGCTGTATTCTGGATGTTATTTATGTCCTCCTTTCCCATTTTGGCCCAGTTTTTTTTTCTTTCTTTTTTCTTGCAACAGCTTTATAAATCATGTCCATCAACCATTTCTGTAAAAAGCTTTTCTGTCCCTGCAGGGGGCCTGACCAACAGACTGATGTTTGGCCGATTTGTAATACAGTGAATTCAATCAGCAGGATCTGGGCAGGTAAAACTGAGTTGTTTGAAAACGTTTTTGGCAGGAAGAGTGTTTTTGGGGCCAAATAAAAGTGCTTATTTCTGAAGAAAATATTTTTAAATGTGCTCCTCGTGCACTTCAGTATGGATGGATGAGAGAGAAACAGAAGGGGAGGTGGTGTCAGTCCAAGCATGCTACAGCAGTGTCCTGCTGAAGACATGTGACTATGACTGTGTGAACCCCGGGGTTCCTTACAGACTGTGCCTTGTGTCAGTAGAGCGAGCCAGGGGCTCAACTCAGGGGCTCCGTTCAGGCCACCTAACTGGGAGTCAAATCAGAGGCGCTCAGTTGGCACCTCATGCCTGACTGGCCCATGACCCTGAGGGCCAAGACCCATGTCTGGGTCATGTACAGTCCTGTGACCCAGTTACCAACTGATGGGAGCGTGACAGTCATGTTCTTATGAAGCAGCATCAACTTCACCTTCAAATGAGAGCTCTGCTGTTTGTAATGTCAGCAGACCACATACGTTTGGTTGTGTTAAAAATGGAAAATAAAGCCAATGAAATTAAAAAGTCCAGCTTGTGTCCAAGTGGACAGCTTTCCTCACATTGTCCATATGTGATCATATTTGGTCCACATGGACCAAAAATATCCAATCTTTGCTCCCAGTGTGTTCTCTGAGAGTAGGAAGTCATGTGCTGTTGCTTTTTTTAAAACTGTAAGAAGTTACACAAGCTCATTTTTCTCAATAAAATGAACTTTGAAAAGTAACACAGATTAAATAAGTTCTTAACTTTAGTTTATACACAGTATATAGTATGCAGTCTAGTTTTGGCTCATGGTCTGTCAAAATTTAAGTCATCGTTGGACGCAATATGTATCAATCAGCCTTGTTTAACCTGAATCTCATAAATTCATATTTAGTAATCTGCCAGTATAAAGTTATGAAGCCCCGGGCATAGCTTCCCCAAGTCAGGTAATCCAGCATCTATGTATGACATTCTGCAAATATCTAACAAAAAAATCTTATAAAAAGGCTTTAATACTATTTTTGAGTCTTATGTTTGTGCAGATTTCAAACATGCAATGTATGAAATATTCCCACAGTACATTATGTGTTGTATTTGAATTGGTGTTTTTGCTTGAAAACCCAGTTTTTGGAGTAGATATGCACCTCGTTTTAAACTGGATTTACATTTGCATTGTGATGTGAGCCATATTTATCAGATCTGACATCTGATATCTAACGGGTGTAGAGCAGCCCACTGCAGGCTGCAGAGTGGTGGAGGACCACTCGGAGCACATCACCTGCTTCCCTTGTCGTCACCCCGCTCCCTTGCAGCTGTGCAGCACCACAGGACCTGGTCACTGCTCCATGAGCCGACCCTAATGCCCACCAGCCCCCCTGTTTGCCCTCTTAATGGCATTTATACTTCAGTGTCACTCCTCGGCTCACCTACAACACTTAAATGACACAACTTGTTTCTTTAGATCATTTTGTCCAGTGTCATGTTCACATGTTTGTTTGTTTTTACACAAAGCAGTAGTCTGATTGTATTCTTATGAGATAAAAAAAAATTGTGCTGTAAAAAGCATGAATACTTTTTTTAAATTCACATTTTTCACATTTATTAATGTAACTACTAAGATGTGTCAAGATATATAGTAGTCGCTTTCAAGAAACAGGAGATTAAGGCTGAGAAAGTGGTTCACCTCTTTAGCTTAATTTGATAAGACAGAGTGAAACTGTGGTCTCTCTTGTGCGATGGGGTCTATTAGCTCACCGACATGCTGCACAGTATGTCATTTGAGTCTGTTACAGTGGCAAACTGCCTCATTACCCTTGTGCCTTGTTGTGCAGCCTGACCAAATACTTTTGAACTTAAGAGGACATGACATTTGTAGGTTTTGCACTCTGAAATGACTGCACATGTTAAAAGATGCATCATGCCTTTTCCCTTGCAAATAATTTATAGCGCTCGCCCCCCCAGGGTTTACTCTTTGAACTTAAAGGTACAAGCTTTAAATATAGTTGTTATAGCAGTGCTTTTAAAAATGTCACATTTGGAATTTCTTACAGCAAATTGACAAACAAGAGGAGTCGCTCCACGTTTAAAATATAAAACGAGTTTTAAAGGGATATCCGTAAAGAGACCCCATTGTTTTATCTGTTCTGTTAAATACTGAACCTGAATAAATTCTTCAAACATTGCTCTTCTGAAGCATTTTACATCCACACTGTTTCATACCAAATACCACAGGGTAATGCAAATACCTTTTCTGATCTGTCAACAGCCTGCATATTTTCATCTAGCTTTATATGGCTAACTGGTAATGGGTGATATGATGTATGACATGTCATGTTTGTGTTATTAGATACAGTGAAAGCCTCAGGTTCAGATGTATTTTATGCTTATTCAGCCTTTTGAATTGTTGCCTTTCATATCTAAATTTGCTATGATAGATTGGTGAATATGCAAAGACTACAAGCTGCTCTGTGTATGCTGATCAAAGATATATATA
>OOFC01023921.1:36626-50433 GCA_900323345.1 Pseudochromis fuscus | reverse complement strand
CTCTCACTCGACTCTTCATGTTTTAAGTGAGTTTTCCTTGAGTCATTCACTCGTTCCATCATCAGTCATTGTGAGACAATACACAACACTTCTCTTGTTTTAGGTCACTCACTGGTTCAGATTTGACACTACACCCAGTCTGGTAAATGATCCCATTTATCAAACCTGATGGGTTTAAATAGAAGAAACAAGGACAACCACAGCTTTTCTGAAATGGATGAAGGACAATCAAAAAGTTCACATAATCAAATTCTTGCATAGTGTAGATAGATAGATCAACTTTATGCATCCCCAAAGGAAAATGCATCTGTCCAGGAGTAAAATAATAATAGATTTGTTGGACAAGCAAATAATAGATCAATCAGAAACTGTTAAAAAGTCCAGTTAATGAGTGTAGTCCATCTGCGGTTAGAAAAAAAAAGACATAATAGAGAGTTTCATAGTATAAAATAAAAGTGTCATAGTGTAATATATCATAACAAAAATATCATATTAAAGTATGGGGTACAAAAAGGTTTCCAGGACTGGAAAATAGCTACAAAAAATAAATCCAGATTTTTCAGGATGCATCAGGAACCCTGATCAAAGAGTCCTGAGCATGTAACTGTACAATGAGTTGGCTTTGCTGTTTGTTTTCTCCCTTTCACAGCCTTGTATCCAAAGTGCTTTCACGTGCCACTTTCTTTCCTTATCATATTACCACAGTGCTCACTGTGAGAGACTGTAGTTTATGAATAAACCCAGCTTGTATTTTCAGCACTTGTGCACGTGGTGAACTACACAAACCTTTTCTACCAGAGTTAAAGTCCAGGTGTCTTTCACACTTTTACAGACCATGGTTTTCATCCCACTATGGGGAATTGACAGAGTGTAACCTCACAGTCTGTGCGTGTCTATGGAAACATTACAGCAGCAGCAGCAGCAGCAGCAGGGCGATGTGCTCAGTGGCACGTGGCTCATTAATTAGTGAGAGGACCCATACAACTCCTGTGTTTCATGCTTCATCTGCAGCCACACACCTTCATACACACACACACACTTTCCAGCAACAACAAAAACAAAGAAACCGTCCTTTGACACACTAGATGTACAGGAAGTGAAACATTCTTGTGTCATGACTGGAAGGATGAGACGGACTCAAGTGGTTGTACTGAGGGTAAAAAGTCAACAAGGAGACGGAAATGTCACAGTATTGCGGTGTAAAGGTCTTTGTGGGTGTGTGCATATATGCATGGTGAACATTTGAAGTGTGACGGACGTGCAACATAAACCAACAGAGGACAAACGCGATTTAAAAGTTGCACAGATTGCTATTTAAAAATGTATTCAATGAGAAGATTGCAAAATATTTTCATTAAACTGAGTCTTAGGGTGAAGCTATAGTTTTTAAATGAGGTCACGGCCTTTGTAGATGTCTGACCTGCTTTACTGACTGTATGCCCCCATTAACCTGCTGGTGGACAGCGATACTTTAACCACGTGAAACTGAAAACTTCAGTGTAAACAGCTTGTCTGTGTATAAACCAGATACAGTTACAAAATGAATATTCTGCATTGAGTTGTTTAAATGCATTTGCAGCAAGGTTGTTTTGTTTGAATTTGTGCAGTTTTACACTTTTCTGTCTGTGATATTTTTGACTTTAAGCAGTTTATCCAAAGAGCAATTTTACATTTGTACTAATAGATAAAATGACACAATATTTTACCATAAAACTGAAAGGAGAACATGCAGCAGAACATATTTGCTAATCAAAGGAAGTACACTGCTTTAGTGCTTTTATGGAGATCCTCTTTCCCACTGCAATAAATACAAACAACGATTTGATTTGTCCTTAACGTGCCCATAAAGACAGCGAGTTGCTATTCTCTCAATGGTGACATTAACCTTTGGAGAATCACTTTGACGGGAGCACTCTGTACTTTCTACCAACACTCCACAGTTAAAGAGGCCTGTGCTTAATGTCAAAGACAAATAAAACTTCATCAGCAGAGGCCATCGCCACTTGCAAAAAACAATTGTGTCTTTTTACAAAGTGGCAATCTCTATTACCCTCCTCCTACTTGTCACACATCTACCATCAGCTTTTTATTTGACTCCTGCCCCCAAACGTCTGATAAGCAGCTGACACCGAGCCTCCTCCCCTCACGCCTGCTCTATCAAAGACTTTAACAACGGAAAACATGTGCGATTCACCACTTGAGGCCTTTTCCCTCCCACAGATGAGCCGATTATTCTGACATTCGGGGAGCTGTGAGAGGAAGTAGTCCCACCATTTCCTCTCTTGGCCATCATCTGCTCCCACCCCGCCTCCCTGTCCTCCATCTGACAGCTGCAGGTGTGGAGCTGTCCTCCTCCAGCCCACTCAAGGAGAGGAGACACAAGCCAAAGCAGGGGCTTGATATTTGGAAAAGGCAAACAGAGCGGGGACAGATTACATTTCAGAAAAGCTTTCCAGTTAGCCAAGTGGCACTTCATCATAATAAATGCATCAGTTCTTCATCTTCTCATTTAAACACTAGCTTTCAAATGCGTTTCCTAAGTGAAAGCACAACATGTTCAGTTAATTCATGATGCACTGGCTGCTTCATTTGTGTTATTTTTTTCTGGATTATCAAAAGTCACATCCCACGTGAACATCCCTTGATTTATGTAACTTAACCTCAGACCTGCAGCTACATTTTCTTCTCATTTCAACCAAGACCTCCATCCACTGAATCATTACATATGAAGGTTTGTGTGAGAGAGAAGCTGGAATGCTGAAAATGCATCTTCCTACCACCTTCCCCACTGTGTGTACACTTTCCAGTAAAAACTAAATATCTAAATAAGGTGGAGTACTCAAGAAAAAACACTGCATTTTCTGTTCACTGCAGTTTTGCTAAAGCATCACTTCTTCCACTGAGGCCCCCAAATGTGTCAAAGACGTTCAGTGTGCTCCAGTGAGCTGTGCAGACACAGAGGGCCTGTGCCCTGCTCTGCAGAGGGGACTGACCAGCGAACAGATCCAGATTAAATACCTACTCTGAGCCAAAAGTGCTGCTGCTGCTGCTGCTGCAGAGGTTTGGGAGGAACAGACAGAACTGATGAAAAGTGCTTTCACTGTCCCCGTGGGCCGGCTTCACACTGGATCCACAGCAAGGACCGGGGGCTGAATAACTACTTTATCCAAACCCTCTCTCCTGCAGATGTTCGAAGACAATCACACAAGATGTGAGTGGCTCCTTTTCACATGAACTTCAGCAAAACTACAGTAACAAAGTTGTTAAAGGACAGAGAAAACAAGAGAAACACTCACAAACATGCCAAACATAATAAATATTCTTTTCTCAAGGAACCTTTCATCTACTGGTTATGTTGGACAGAATCAAAGTGTCCCACCCACATCTGTACAGTGACCACCACGCTTCATTCTTTCACAGTGAAATTCTGGACCAACAACATAGTTAAGATATTTGTCATAATCTCAGTGATGCCGGGATGGTGAAGCATCCACGAGTGACTGGAAGTCATCCACACCCTAAGCATGTAGGCTGTCTTCAAAGAAAGGGTATACAAAATAATGTGTCAAGATAAAACAGAAAAACAAGGAAATGGATGTATGGAAATGTGATGCGTAATATTATATCATCCCCCGTTCAGTGGCACGTGCACATCTCTATCTGTTGTTATGGAAGAACGTGAGCGACAGAATATTCCAGAAGTGTCAGGTAACAGGTGGGCGACTTAGAAATGGAGGGTTTATATTTGAGAGGATAAATAGGTATAAAGAAAAGTTTATCGGTACAAAGCATGACGTGTCTGCAGGTGCTTCGTGTCTCTGAAATCACACTTACCTTGTAGACCTTTCCAAACGCACCGTCGCCCAGTTCGCCGATAATTTCCCATAAGTCGTTTGGATTGATGTCCCGGTGAACGTGCTCGTACTGTTTGACTTTCTTCTTGATTTCAATAGTGGGCAAACGGAGGATTTTACTAAATCTAGCGAGTGCCATTATTTACAATCTCGCAACTTCAACTGAAGTAGAATAAAAAGATAAAACTTTAACCAGGCTTGGATCTCTACACAGAGATCATTACGCACGCGGAGACGCGCAAAAAGTCAAAAACTCGTATCTGCCAATTCACAGTCTTTACTGTCCGCGTCCTTGAGAAAAGAAAAAGAAGAAGTGAGCTGGGTCCAAGAAGTTACTCTACTCCGTCCATGTCATCCGTGCGCTGTGTGGGCTCTGAGGTGAAAACATAATCCAATTCACAAGCTGCTGCGGTTGAGAGCTGGACGCGCGCTGACCACCTGCCGCTGAGGAGAGACGATGGAGTAGTACTCTGCCTGTGTGCCTGTCTGCCCAACTTGTTGATTCAAAGTGTGTGAAAAAGCCCCACCTTGTTTCTCCACGGCCCTCTCACTGCCGTCATGGAAATGTAGTTCCTCACACAGAGCAAGTCGTCGTCATTACTGCGCTGATGAGGTAAAAAGGACTTCATGTCCGGGTTGGTGCTGGGCGTGTCTTCAGGCAGCACTTAAAACAGCTGTGTCATTAACTACTTAACCTCTATAGAGCGCCGTGGATGCAGCTGTGAGTTTATTACGACGCACATTTACTTTTCTTTTACACCTCACTGTCTGGCTGTAGTGTTTGATTCAAGCAGTTCTAGGCTTCCTTATAAGAAGATAATAAGTGAGTGAAACATACTTCATTATAGCTCAGTTTACTGAAAATGTTAAATGTATTAATCGATATTTAAAAATATATATAATTCTCTCTTTTCTTTAAACCACATGTTGGTTCAAATAACCAACAACTAACCCAACTCTTCACCTGTACAGGAAGAGCTGCAGCGTCCTCTAGTGGCACATTCAGGTCAAATAACTTCTACCTGTTGAGCATGTAGAATAGAACAGAATAGAATAGAATAGAATAGAATAGTCTTTATTATCATTGCAAAAAAAAAATATACAACAAAATTGGACGCTGTCCTTTTATTACTAAAGTAAACAAGTACTTATAAAATAATAAAATATGGAAACACATAAATAACTTGAGTAAAAGTACTTATACCAATAGTAAAACTAGTAAAATGAGACGAAGTCCACAAACATTACAGATGGTGATGGATATATTATGAGTGCTGATGTGATTTGTTCTTAATCCGAAGTGATTCCCCAGAAAAATGGTGGGAGGTTTTTTTGTTTTTCTTGTTTTGCATCGTCGTGAACTGAATATCTTTGGATATGGATTTGAATATCAACCCTGGAGCAATAGTAATAGGCTTTATTTGTAACAACTCATAGAATAAATGAATAATCAGATAATAACACTAAAAGTATTTGCAGCTTTACATATGATTTGGCTTCATCAGGGTTTAAATTATAAATGAAGCAGTATTGACAGTTTTTTTTTTATCTTAAACATTAAAGATGAGTAACAGACTCCACCTCTTCTCCCTCAGGTTTTTGATTAATTTGTGTCCTTATATGTTTAATCATTGCTATTTTATTTATTATTACATGTATGTACTTCTTCAGTTGAGAGCACCTATACATCCAAATCTTTACTCTCCTCTCTTTCTAGGCAGCTCTTGTACTTTCAGTTTTGTCTCATTGCTGTTGGAAATGAGATTAACAAAAGCAGTTTATGATAAAAAAAGTTTATTCTGGTGTATCAGATGTTGGTAATGAAGCACATTACAGATAGAAAAAAAGAAGATTTTGATGTTACTGTGACTAAACAATGAACTTTAATCAACTTAACTCATTTAAATCTTGTGTCTTCCAGATTAATGCAGGTCTGTGGTTACAGAGACTTGATGAATGTTCACTCAGATGCTCTCTCTCTCTCTCTCTCTCTCTCTCCTTGAGCAGACAGTAATATTGTCACTTCAGCATCCAGTACATTAGCGCTCCAGTGCAGCACAGTCAAACACTGTGAACACCAAGTCCTGAAAAACAAAAACATTTCAAAAGACATTTACAAGTGAAGCTTTTAGTAACGACCTGATTTTACATTAACACATTTTGGTTGTGTGTGTGTGTGTGTGTGTGTGGGAATAAATGTGCACACTGTATATAAAACCAAGGTTACCCACATGACACGCTCACACTCTATTTACTCTATTTCTAGACTATAATTGACTTTAATTACCAGTAAAGCACCCTTTTCTGTTTACTCAAAACAACCATAATGAAAGTGAATTAACTTTAACTCTTGGTGGAGACATCACAGGCTGGTCTGCACACACAGGTCATGTCTGTCTGCTGCAGGAAACCAATCACAGTCCCAGATGAGTCCGACTGAACATCCACAGAGCACATAGTGTTTTTTTTTTTTTCATAATCTGCATCATAAACCCTGCTTAATCCTGTGAAATCACTCACTGTGTGACCCAGTCAGTTTGAAGGCATCTCATCGGCGTCAGTCTGTCCTGTTCTTGTTTCATGTGAGGACACAGTTTGTCCCACTAGATACAGATCTGCTCAGTTACAGCTGACTGTCAAATAAAATACTAATGAACTAATCAACTGAGAAACAGCCCTTTAATTAGAGTGAAATACCAGAAAATGTTTTACTATAATTTACTTTACATTCATAAATGTTTTGATTATAGATTTTATATCAAATGGACAAAGACATTATGACAACACCTGTCAGTTTGTGGCCTTTTGAAGCCAGGAGTTGGCACGTCACCATGTTGGGTTTTTTGGAACCAGAAGTGACCATATTTGGATATGAAGGGAGGAGTGGGGAGGCGGGTCTAATCCTTGAACTTGAGGACAATGTGTATGAAATTTGAGTTCAGATGTGGACTCACTGAATAGCAGACCTGTCAATCAAACTAAAAACAATTAAATTATTTCCTGCTGCACCACCACATCCCTCAAAAAAAAAGAATTGACTTTGAGTATTCTGGTGCTAGCACCTAGTGGTGATGAGTGGTATTGCACTTTTGAGACCTGGTTGCCATTTCATCAGACAGTTCTTGGTTTCGATTCACAACTGCAGCGCACTCACTCCTTAAAGATAAGCACCACCTCACCTGATGGACTGGTTCATTATCTTTAAGGTACAGCTTATTGAAACACTCGGCCTTGTCTTACCCCGTGACACTTCTGTGACATGAAGATGAAGAGCTGTCTCAGAGTGACACCCAGCTTCCTCACTTCTCCGGTGTAAGCGCAGCGGCGCTGTCGCAGGCCTTCCACCAGGGAGATGTAGGTCCTCATCTTGTACATCACACAGGCGTTCTGCCACGAGTAACAATTAGTGTCCCTGTGCGTGATTTACAGCAGCTGAGGTTTGCAGTCAAAACACCACAAAAGTGAGAGTAGAAATTTCTGAGACAGGCAGATCACTCAAAACAGAGAGAGGGATAAACATCGACTGAAAGTGGAGCTCAGGAAACTAATTTTCTGTTGATAATGTCTCTCTGAAGGAGGAGGATGAATACAATTTGAACTTCAGTTGCCTATAGTCGTAAACTGGGTTCACATAAAATAGACTTTTATGACAATCATGGAGAATTTGAAGTCATACTTACATGCACATCAAGGATGAGCTCTGGCATGTGCGCCATGCAGTGACTCTGAAGAAAAAATAGGATAAAGTGAAATTGTTTAATGTAGTTTTATAAGTGTGTGACATTACTAAACTCAAGTGGAATATGTTTACATTCAGCCTGCTGATCTGAGCATGTGCAGAAAATAAAAAATGACATATTCAATATATCTACAATGTGGTTACAGAGTGCATAAAAAGCAACAAAAATCTATATCAGTGGAGGACAGGGCGGCTGACTTACGGTCTCATGGTCCCTCTTCAGATCAGATGCCAGCTGTGTGAGCTCCCGTGCCATGCTCAGCACCTTGCTGTAGCATGTTGGTGGGATGAAGGGGTAGCTCAGGACCAGCGGCAGCAAAGATGAAACAAGCAACAAGTGTTTAAAGCTCGCCATGTCTCGCTGACACCTGCTGCACCGACAGAGCCTTTGTTTAGTGTGTGTGTGTGACCGATGCACACATGCAGCCACGTATGCAGGCAGATTGTAACACACCCTTTGTTTACTCCAAAACAATTATGCAAATGGGTGACAGGCGATGATAGTGTGTGTGATAAGACAGCCCACACTCAGCCAGATGTTCAGTACTTTTTGAATCAGATTGACTGTGATGGAAGATGTGCTCAGATATTTTACTTCAGTGCAGGTGTCACCTACTGAACCAGCTATTTCAAATACATTAAGAGATAAATGAAGACACAATAAACACAGTCAAAGTTTGACCTGGGGGACTGGTGGACAACACAAATTCTAGTTGAACTGAGAATGGTGACATGTATGATTTCTGTCTGAATGTGTTTTATCTTAACCTCAAATAATAGTACAGAATATATTATTATTGTCTGAATCTGCAAAGCCACCAGCAAGTCTATAAATTATAAAGGGAGGCTGTGGCTCAGGTGGTAGAGCATCTCGTCTACGAATCGTAAGATAATGGGTTCGATCCCCAGCTCCTCCTGTCGAAGTGTCCTTGAGCAAGACACTGACCCCTAAGTTGCTCCCAATGGTGGATAGCGCCTTACACGGCAGCTCTGTAGCCATTAGTGTGTGAATGGGTGAATGAGTTGCCTTGTAAAGCGCCTTGGGACCTAGCTGAGGTCAAGAAAGCTCTATATCAGAGGTGTCCAATCCTGGTACTCCAGATGACCAGCTCATCATCAAGCTCTGCAGAAGCCTGATTACGATCCTGATCCTTTGAATCAGGTGTGTTGGAAGAGGGACACATCTAAAACATGCAGGATAGCAGCCCTCAAGGACCAGGATTGGACACCGATGCTCTATATATACATATACTCCATTTACCATTGACCATAAATTAAATTCACCACAAAAAGACATAAATATGCAATAGAAGGGATGTGTATTGGACCGGTGGAGGACCATCACTTCAATTTAATCGTTCCAGCCAACACAGTGCTACAAGGATGGATTTCATTTACAGGATTTTAAGATAAGATTAGATATTCTTTTAATAATCCCCAGAGGAGAAATTCAGATAAAGATAAGAAGCAAAACACTGTGTAAGAAAAATAAAACATTAGATACAAAGTGTTGTATTGCATCAGTAAACCCTGTTTGACTTGGCAATCTGAATTTTACAAATCAGTTTGATTTCTAAATCTCAGAGCAAGTACAAATAACTGACTGATTTTTGTAGTAAATCTACATATTTTCCTCAAGAAAATAAAGAAATTAAATCATAAAGTTTCAAATATGGCAACTGAAATGGCAGAATTTTAAATAGAGACATTTTTTATTAACATGTACCATTTATATGTGTTAACCCCTTTCTCCTGTGGGGAGATCGGTGGTGTTTAACAGCTGCTGCTTACACTGGAATATCATTAAAATGCTGTAAATGTTACTCCCATGAGACCCAGTGGCTGTGACACTGTCATCTCCTTTTCATCCACTAGAGGGAGCAAATTTCACCGCCTGTCGAGCATGATGTTGAAGTTCCCGCAAAAACCCATCACTCCTTAACTCATTTCTGAATCTAACATAACCAGGACTCAACTATGACTGATCCCCCTAACTAGGACGACACTGGATCGTGCTGTGGCCTCCTGCACGTTAAGTAGCTTTACATCATCTCTGTCCAGGTGTGATGTGACACCATCATCGCTCATTGCATCTAAAAAAGACAAGCCCACTTCCTGATGCTGCCAAACTCCCCATAAGGGATTGGCCTGGTTTTGAGTGATGCTCGTCACCCTTCACAGTGTGCTGAGATCCTCTCCGTATGAAGATGGATGGCCCACACTGAGGCTGTCTTGGCGTGACGGAGGAGGCATAAGGAGGAAGAAAATGTGCAGTCTGCACCGTAAGCATATCTTTCATCCACAGTCCCGACACACAGCCACTCTCCTCTCGACCTTGGCCCACTCAATTAACAGGGGACACAGGACACAGTATAATGGATGGCTGTGAAATGGCTGCAGAAGTTAATATACACGGTGGAGTCCCTTTACAATTTAAAAAAATATATTACAAACGCCAGTATGCCTTGATGTTTTGGTTGCTATATGTGTTCAATTATATTTAACTTGTGCTTTGTGATACTTGTTTTCAGTAAAAGTTGGTTTCACAGGGTGACCCCAAACTAAATATTTTGCCTTGTGATTAAAATACTGAATCCACTGTTATACTCCACAATCAGCTGCTAACGGGTGTAATGTTTACCACACACAGACGTCCTGCTGTGATCTGTCCTGTGGTGATGTTGGTGCTGGTTCAGATTCTGGATCAGATTCAGTCTCAAACATCTTCACACTGGGAAACTACTCTGGAGGAGGCCATGGTTATAAATATGAAGCTGGAAAATGAGCATAATAGGTAAGTTCTTCATCTGAGCAGCAGGCAGGTGATGATAACCCTCCCTGTGTTTTGTTAGATTAGTTTTTTAATTTCACTCTTGGATTTTATTCCTCCCACATGAACCGTCTGAAGGTTTTATGCAGTCTTCAAAATATTCAGGTGGTATGTAGGTTGGTAAATTTTTTAATTTTGTTCTTTGTGTTTTTCAGAGATAGAAACATTTAAAAGTTTATATATATTCAATTCATCCATAACCTGTTTAATTAGTTTTATGTGGTTCATTTTAAATGGCATCAGCAGGTATTTTATAATCAATATCCTCAGGTATTTTAGTTTATTGCATTCCCATCTAAAGATATAATTTCTTTTGAGTTATTTTCACAGTTCGTCTCTTGTCGTTGTCTCTGGGTTATGAAAATTAAACTGTAGCCTATCTATTTATTTACATTTGTTCAATTTAGGTAATATTCACACACAAAGACTTTTTGAAATGAGGTTTCTGTCTCTGATTTATAATAAAAAATAAATTGTAAGTATTTCTAAAACATGTTTTGTCTTTGGCTGAATGGTGGAGCAGTGGTTTACACTGTCACCTCATAGCTACAAGGTTCTGTGTTGGACCTGGAGCTGGGACCTTCCCGTGTGGAGCTCAGCAAACACTGGTCCTCCTGAAGGACCTCAAAAGGAGATGGAGCTGCGGGTGGCCTTCGACCAGGTGACCATAGAGAGTCCTGACCTGCTGCAGACAGGAAGCTCCAGAGTGGTGAAGACTGTAGAGAACATCATCGGCTGCTCACTGCCCTCTCTGGACAACATCACCATCATCACATCCAGCTCTCACCTCTTCACACCTCTTCTTCACCTCATCACAGTTCATGTAGGACAGGGGTGCTCAGACCATGACCAGGATTGTTATCAGGCTTCTGCAGAGCTTGATGATGAGCTGGTCATTTGAATCAGGTGTGTTCGAAGAGGGAAACATCTAAAACATGCAGGATAGGGGCTCTCGAGGACCAGGATTGAGCACCCCTGATGTAGGAGCTGTACTGACCTGCTCCACATGGAGCTGCAGCCTCTCTGTGATCCAGCAGAGGGCCCTCTAACACTTCTCCATCAGTGTGACCTATTACATACCCTAATGAGCTGTCAGTGAACTGAACTGATCTTCATCCGTTGCTATGGGAACGGAGTGAGCAGAGCGTCCTGACACCAAAACACATGAGGAGCAGAGTCAAGTATTGTGGGTTCTACACTGTGGATGGAAAATAAACATGTGTATAGGTCTGTATTAATATGTCTGTATTTGTCTGGTTTGTTGCTCACTTTCATTTAGCAAATTTTAATTTTATGTGTATTTATTCTTCAGTTTTTCTTCTTTCTGATTGGACGTTGTGCTTTGTCTGTCCTGCTGCTGTGACAGAACAACTTCCTCAGTGTGGGATCAATAAAGTCTGATCTTATCTTCAACACCTCCAAGAAAGTTTAGACTGTTTGTGAACTTCCTGAAAGGAGCTGTGTTTGTTGGAGGAGTGGGGAGTGACATCAGACAGGAACCAGGAAGTAAACAGTCAGACTGAAGGTGATGAAGGAGCCAAGGTTCTGATGTGCTGTGGTGCTTTAGGGGACAGAGTGGACCATGGGTGGTTGAGTTTATCTCAACTAATTCCAGATCATTGTAGATTTGTTCAAACTTCACTTTCTGGAAAAAGTCACAGCCCTCGTGGACAGACAATAGCTGGACATTTATTCAATTATTTATCTATTTATTCATTTGTTCAATTCAGACGTATGGGCACCGACAGGAGAGGAAGGGTTAACATTACCTCTATCATCAACAATGTACCTGAAATACACATGACATGTGATTTAATAACTATGATAACTGCTGAATACATAGAACAAATGTGATTAAGATATCTTATCAATTGCCTTTGTAATATATTTTCTAAATAGTAGACAGACTTTACGAACACCCTGTGTATGATGAGAGACTGAACTAGAAAATTATGTCCCAAAAAGCAGCAAACTCCAATGTGACAAGCACATATTCTGGCTTGTAAGCTTTGCATGTTAAGTATAAAGCAACACACATAATGTAAAGTCACTTATTTGTGTTTTACATGTTAGTTGTCTCGACAACAACTTAATAATTCTCTCCTTTATCTGTATTGTGCTTCATATTCAAGCTGTTTTCAAGCTGCTCTCTTTAAGGATTAGTGGCCACGCTGAAAAAGGACACCAACAGTGACAATGGTTGATGTGGTATGTGAGGAAAACGTGAGTCATTTATTTCTCATATATCAGTTCCTGCCAGGAACTAAATGAAAAATATCAACTGCTATTAAAACCTTTCATCAATATATGTTTGTAATTTCAGGCTTACTGTATATATTGCATTTTATACAAAGTGGAAAATCATAATATGACCCAAACGCTCACTATTCTCACAGAATACCCTATCAAAAAAAATGCAGGCAATCCCTAGATCTACGTGATAAACCATTTAAGATTCAGAACATGATGCCATACAGCACAATAACTTCACAACTGGAGAGACATTAGTGTCTGTTATTCTCTCAGCATATTTCCATATAACTTTAAAGGCTGTTATGAGGCAGCAGGCTCAGCTGCACTATAAAGAGACTTTGCTTCACATGGGGCGCCAGGTTGAAACAGATTGACCACAAACTGCAACCCAGAAGTGCCCATATCGCCTGAGGGGGGCGCTGTTCTAGCGCTGACCATGACCTCTGGCTCCACGGTGGCAAGTACAGAAAAAATAACTTATTGCAGACATAAATAAAGCAGAGAGCAACATGATTGAGTAGATTTTTGAGTGGTAGTCCATATGAAACATGAGGCTGACAGATCCTACAACCTGAAAGAAAAAATGTACAGGAGCTATCTGCTGTGACCTGGGAGCAAACTTTTAATTAACATATAGTCTCTGGGGACATTCAGAAATGTATTGTTCCAGGAAAAGCTGTTAAATGTGTGTGTTATTGTTGTGGGAATGAATGAAGGGAATGCGTAAAAGCCAACGACAGGGAAACCTCAGCCCCACAGCTAGAGCAGATGAGCTGTATGAAACGTGCCTCTCCAGACGCACGGCGGTGGCCAGCCTTATAACACAGGCGGCGATGTGGAGGTCAGTCGCTGATCAGCGCAGAGCAGTTTCCCCTCTGAAAGCAGTCCTTTTGTTGCCTCTGTCCTCTTGTCCTCAACAAACACTGCACGGGATTTCGCATTGCACTCCGTCGGCGCATCCCCGCAAGTCACGTCTCGCCGCGCGGTTCCATCTTTTTTTGCGGGTGCCAGGTGTCCCGGTGCGTCGTCGACGTCCGGACACCGGACAAGTGATGCTCTGAGCTGCACTGTTGCTCCACCGCCGCTTCACGGCTCTGCAGCAAACCGGGGGCTGGAGATGGTCCCATGCCC
>OOFC01023921.1:22854-35632 GCA_900323345.1 Pseudochromis fuscus | reverse complement strand
AGGCAAGGTGTGTAGCTTTGACAGCTGGGTAACTGCATGTTTTTCATGGGAAGATAAATGACAGAGTTACAGTGTGTGTGTGTGTGTGTGTGTGTGTGTGTGTGTGTGTGTGTGTGAGCTCATCAGTGCCTTTAGTGTTCCCCCAAGCCCTTATTCACTCTGAGTGTGTGTGTGCCTGCAATGATGTGTGTCTGTGTCAAGGTGGAGAGTTAAGAGGAAGACGTGGACCTGTTCAAGTCAGCAAAACGGCATCATCCAGCACGTGAGGTGTGAGGAGTGTGTGTGTTTGGGGCTAGTTGTTGACCAGGCTATGAGTGCGTCTCAGAGGGAGAGCTGTTCGATGCTGAGTTGAATTGAGCTGAACAGGAAAATCTGTAAAGGGAGCAGCCATGGGGCTCGGACAGTCCAGCAAGGCTCCGGTCACCGACGACACAGATGAGGGTGAGTAATAAAACATCCAGGATTTGACTTTTATTCTCTTTTCTTACTTTGCTCAAATCAAGCCTAAAAAAAAAACTAAAACTGCACAGATTCACCACCGTTTATTGCCTGATCCCATCTTTTCTGCTGCCTTATTAATACGTTATGGTATTTTTATTACCTGACAAGATTAAGGTCATTTACAGTTAATGGTTAATCTGATGTAATGCTGATTTCATCTGCTGTCTTCCTCAGCACCGAAACAGAGGAACACCCCTTGCTTTACAACAACTTACTTTGTCTTTAATATGAACACAGAAATGTGTATTTTTACAAAGAAACATGTAGTTAAAGTTATGAAAGACAATAGAAAGATGTTTTCTGAAAATTTATTTGCTTTCATTTTGGTCTTGAATTTTTTGTACTTGTCCTGCCAGGCTATTATAAAATACATGTTTTCAGACTGATTATAATCAATGTCAGCATTAGAAGCAGTTATTTGCTTGATTGACATAGCTCTTGGTTTAAATTATTTTTTGCTTTTTCTCTGTGTCCTGATAATAATTTTTTTTTTCTTTTCAATTTATTGATCTGAGTCATTCTCTGAAATTAATTCCACTCTGGCTGCACACCAAGGACTTCAGATAAGTCAGTGTTACATGAGTCAGTGATTAAGTCAGAAGTGAAGTGGCTTTCCCAGGGTTTTCTTACCTCAGAGGTTTTTTTTTATATCATCACAGATTCAAACTCAGGATGTAATTTTATCTTTTAAGCAACTATTAAAAAGCAAAATACTGGAATTTTCCTATTTCCTGAGTTTATCTGTTGAAATATATGATCCTCTATTGGGACAAACCAAAATGATTGTTTTCACCCTGACTGTCAACTTACTGCATCACACCCTCTGATGAAATCCATATCTGTGTTTTTCTGTCTTTTTTCCACTGGAGGCAACCTCCATTGAAGATGAAGTCATTATTCATGGTTAACCTCGCTGCTTAGTCATCTAGCGTGCAGATCTGGAAATGTCACTCATAACAGAGCAGCTCTGAACTCCGAGTTAATGTGATGGTGCACCTTCTCTGACTTCTCTCTCACAAAAATCAGCGTGGGCGATTTCACCGAGGGCAGAGGGAATAATAAACACAGAGGCGCATCGTTTTGAATTAGCAAAAGCCCCGCTCACTGGAAACAAAGTAAATCCCCTTCTCTGATGAAACTCACGTCAGAGACAAAAAGGGTTCTCCTTGTGACGACGGAGGAACCAGATGGGTGTTCCTTGACTTTGTTGTTATTGCTCGACATTGCAGCGTGGCTATTATATCCCCTCGCTGCTCTATACATATTCCCATGATACCTGGGGAGTGCATCACAGTGCATGATCGGGAGAAGCAAAGAGAGAGAAAGAGAGAGGACGAGGGAGGATAATTGGAGACATTAAAGAGAAAAGTAGAAGAGTGAAGCTGTGAGAAAGACACAAGACAAGACATATAAAACCAAAGGGCACTGACAGTGATCACATAGTCAGATAAAAGAAACAGATGAAACCGGAAGGAGCACTTGTGGTTGCTGTTTTGTTATTTTTAACATGGATTGTTGACATGGTAACGGTTGCTTCAGACGTCACTGCATGTCCTGGTGCGCCAAGGATCTCCAATGCTAATCTTTTTTTTTTTTTTAAAGTGGTCGGCATGTTGAGTATACATCACGCCTGTGAGGAGCAATAAAGATGTAAATTCAGTTTACACTTGAGGACCGTCAAAGGTCGCTGCAAGGTGGTGTTGGCAGCAGGGATGAAATTTATATTTGTTTGGTTCTTTATTGAGCGTTTATATTTGCTGAAATTTCAAAAATAGATTCTTAATATACATAAATGTGGTTAATTAATGGTAATCTTCATCTATTGTGTCTGTGCTGACTTGAATATAGTCAGTTGTAGGGCTGTAAAGAGAATTTTACTTGTTTAGAGAAGTAGTTGTCTTTGAGTTGTACAAAATTATTGCTTTCAAATTTCAAATTAATCTAATATACAGAAGTTAACAGACTGTAGATACAAACAAATGTGACACAAATGTTTGACATCAAAAGCTACAACAAAAAAATACAATATTACTGATCCTGTACTTACATTTCAGGAATAAATTTCTGGTGCAAGTTAAATAAAAACAACAAAAAAAAGGATTTCCACAATAAATCTACAAGCTTTTTTTCTTGCAGTCTAGAGGTAAACGTATATTTTATTTATAATTTGTACTCCACCCATGTTAGCTGATAAACACATATGTGTGCGCATGAAGGTGAACTCTGTCAAGACATGTTTATCTCCTCAGAGAATGACGAGCGTAGTTCACGCGTCCCTAATGTGCCACATACGTTTACCACTTTATGCAACCAGGAGAGTCTGGTTCATGGACAGGCCCCTGTTTACCGCTCGGCGTACTCTGTTCACATCGCAGCGGCACATGGAGCGAGGGGGGTTCAGTTTCAGTTGTCAGAGCAACAGTGTGAAAGCTGATGTTCCCACACTGATGGATCCTCACATGATGTACGGGCCTCTCTGTCAGAGGACTGAGAGGATGAGTCAGAATGAGGCATTATGTCCACAATGAGCTCAGCTAATTTTGAAAATGTCATTTACATTTTCTTAATAATAAAACCGGGCATCAAGGCCAACAGCCTGATGAAGAGTGAAGCAGACTCATCCTCTTTGTGGGTTAAACTGTGTGTGATGCCTTCGTTCTGTGATGATGTCAAACTGATTCGATGAATCCTACTCATATACTCAACAATAGTGATTTCACAGTGGGATGAATGCCTCCTGTTAAGAGTTAGAGTACTCACTACATTGACAGAAACGGTAGTCGTTATGGCAAAATTAAAATATACAAAAATGATCTCAGCTGTGAGTCACATATTTGTAGTGGTGACAAGTTCACTCATCACTATGAGCCACACACTTTATTCTGTTTTGAGTCAATCCCACTTAAAAGTCTCACTATCGGACTAAGTGTGTGTTAATGCACTACTGAAAATAGTCCAACAAATGCACTAGTATCTCTGGTTTGAGGACCGTTGGCTGAAATCTAAGCTGCTCAGGGATTGTAGAAAGTGGATGGGCCCTTTTTCAGGAAGGTAACTTTATATTTGTGACCTGTTTTTAAAGATTTCTGTCTTCAAAGGGAAGCAGTGGGTTTGAGACTGAGAAACACACAGTTGGTTTAATTATAGCTTATTTTTAGGGTGTCAAAAAATCCCAGCTTGAGCTCAAATTACAAGTTGTCTGACTAGCTAGGTGAGTTTGTTGTCACGGAAACCAGGTGTGGAGCAAGGATCCGAGTGCAGACAACAAGGCCAGAGCTGATTAATTAAAGTAGGTTTAATCTGGGCAGAGGTATCCACATCAAAGGGCAAAAGGCAAAATCCAAGATGGCAGGTAAGGTGTCCAACAAACAACACAATCCTTAGACCAAAACCAAAACAAGAACAAAGGACTGGGACACGAGCAGACGCTACAAATGAACTGGCACAGGACAGAGACACATGAGGTTAAATACACAAGGTAACGAGGCACAATGAAGAGGTGTGACGAGGCTGGGACAGGAAGGAAAGCTTGGCAAAACACACACTAGACAAGACTAACAAAATAAAACAGGAAATGACAAAACTGAAAATACATAGAACCAAGAATACAGAAACAGCAGACAGCACATGATACATGGAAAGACACAGACAGAGACCAAAACAACCCTAGAAACCAGAAAAGAAACAAGAGTAAATACAAAACTAAATACAAGAAATCATAACCATAATCAAAATCATCACATCTGTTCGTATCCATGACAATCGTGCAGCCCAAAGTGCATCACTGCTTGGCCGTTTGGATACCAGCAGAGTAAGAAAAAGTACTAAGTAGTGACATTACAGTCCTGCAGAGAGTGTGAAAGACAGTGTGAAGCTCAATCTGAACAAGTGTGGTTACTTACTTCAATCCAAACTGATTAGCATGTGTCAGTCAAACGCAAATTGACGAGCAGATGAGTCCCTCCGTCAGATGATTTCCTCGGCTGGTTTAAAGCCACGGGAAGGCCGTCAATGTGTCAATTTCAGCTCGTGAAGACTTCGATCATTACACGCTCTCTTACTCATGTATCCATCATTTAATACATCACATTAAAGCATTCAAAGTTTGGCTGGTAAAATATGGGCCCCCACCTTGGTCCCTCCCTCCCTGCCTGTCATCCACGACCACAGCTGTCTTCCTGAAAAACCCATCAGGGCAAAATCTCCAAGTAGCTCAGCAGGAAAATGACCGTGTTTATCTTAAGTGTGTGTCTGTGTATATGTTGACTGGCATCTGTAAATCCCTGCATATGTGTGTGTGTGTGTGTGTGCTATAAAGCAGACCTCATATGGATCCTATCAGAGTAGGTTGTGTAAACACTCCAACACAGATAGTGTGAGAGGAGGAAGTGCCAGTAATACGTGACTAACAGAGCATAACATTAACTGTCACATCCAATAGATCTAGTGACTGCAGGCAGATTGTGAGTGTGTGTGTGTGTGTGTTGACTGTACTGCTATAAAAAAGGCAGGTGATGTTCAAAGTCAGGAGTTTTTGTTCAATGAATGTGTGTATTTTTGATGATGAATGTGAACTGTGTGTGTGTGTACCTCCCATCCGTGTGTGTGTGTGTGTGTGTGTGTGTGTCAGATGAGTGCAAAGAGTGGGCAGCAGCTGTTCCATCCTCTGGGAAACAGCAGAGAGGGAAAACCTTCTGTCCTGGTTGTCATGACAGCGAGAAACAAACAGCCCCATCCGGTTCCAATTGGCGATAAATGTTGCTGATAAATGGAGGAGAGTGAGATAGGGAGTTAAGCTCTCATTTAGGTTGTGTGTATGGTGTGTGAGGGAGACACAGACTGAGAGGCAGAGAAAAGCTGGGAGGATCCCAAGCTGTAAAAAAAGAAAAAATGTCTTTTGGGAAGATAGAAATGGAAACATGCAGCGTTCATACAAGACATCTTTGTGCTGAAGGTTATTTCAGTTCTGTCGTATAATGTGCGAGACTTCTGGTTGCCCTGGAGACCTCCATCTGCTTCAGCTTGAGTGGCACATTGTTCGAATGAGCTCAAAGAAAACCTCACAGTGAACCTACTGTAACTTGACCATTCAACCTTTTTCCATTTATAAAGCTTCAACGAGCTGGTTTAATTTAAAAATGTGTTCTGTATAAGTTTGTATCTACCTGTAGCACATTTATGCTTTTTTTTTCACAAGATCATGAAGTTTGAAGTTGAAATCTGTGACTTTTCAAATGATTTTTTAATTATTATTCAGTGTTAGACCATTCTTAATCTTTCTATGTTGTATTTATTATATTATTCATTTAAGGTTTATACTATTTCAGGTTTGAATTTCTGTTTTCTGTTCATTTTAACACTTACATTTCTCCTCTTTTTGTCTCCACAGTCAATTTTGACCATTTCCAGATCTTGAGGGCAATAGGAAAAGGAAGCTTTGGAAAGGTAAGCATGTTTTCAGACTCGAAAAAATTAAAAAATAAAAGCTGTTCCCATATTACTCAGCGATTAGTGAAAATGGAAACATTGGAAACATGACTTTAACAAATTTCCAATACAAAGTATAAAAAAATACAAAGTCATAGGACACAGCAAAGGAAATATGAATAAACAATATACAAAGACAAAAACAAGATTGTGTTATTTCAACACATTTAAAAAACAAAACAAAATATATACTCAACTACAAATCCCAAAACCTGCACTTAAAGTAACACTACAAGTTTCCAGATGCACATTACTGTCATGACTGAATAATTTGCCTTTTTTTTTCTAGAATATTAAGTCAGAAAAAAATGCCCAACGCAATTTCCCAGAGCCCAGCATCTTATCATGAATAGTGTTTGCTCCACCAACACTTCAGAAGCCATTGTTGTCCACTTCACTGTCACATTATGCAGTGAAAGAGCCACAGTGTTGAGGCTGAAATGAGGAAAATTTGGTCATTTTCCAGTTTATCGACCACTTGTTCGAGCTCTGCATGAGCCTCTTTGATTTTCTTGCAGATTCCTGTTAACATAAGGCGCAGCATGTTGTTACAAGTAATACAGCAGCCTTTCTCTGGCTGTACAACATTATCATATACAGTCTGGTAAGCTTTACGGTTTTAATTTGCTCCAGAACAAGCAGCAGCAGCAGCAGCAGCAGCAGCACAGTGGAAGCAAATCTGAGGTGATAGCAGTCATGTTCCCTCTTGTCGTTAAGCCATATAGTGCAGAGTAATTCAAAACAGCACTTACAGTACATGTAAGCACATATAGCGATGCACACACACACACACATGCACACAGCCCCACACAGCATCAGCACTGTGTCCAACAACAGATAAGCAGTCTAATCACAGTAGATGGCAAGCTGTTCAATGGGAGGAGTGATGCGATCAGGGTTTGGCTGATTAACTGTGCCAGCTGGTCCACAGATCACTATCTTAGATAGCAGTAATCACTGGCTTATTGGTGCTTGTAGCACAGACGAGCACGACTACAAATAAATATAGGGTGTTACACCTCTGCATATCAAAACTGTACATGCAACTGTTCTCAAATATACTGTCAAAAGGGAATAAATATAATTAATATTGATGTAAGAGGTTGATCAACAACTACCCAGATTGCACAGGTGTTTTATTCTGCATCACATCAGTCCTGCTGTTTGAAAGAGCTGACTGCACATCCAGCTGACATGCACCTCTAACCAATGCTCCCGTGAAGTTTCCCACCTCTAAAATGCAAAACATACTGGTGTGAAAAGTTAAACGTCTTAAGAGAGGATTAAATCTGTGATCACGGAGATTAAAGACAAATCCTTCCCTTCCCAAGTTTTCTTCCAACCTTGTTCGATGGACAACATTTCTGGTTATTGCAAGGATGTTACAAATGCTCCAGTGTGTTCATGTGTCACGTGCAGTAAAGCTTTAGACAAACACTAATGGGTGATGGAGGACACGCTGCTGGGTTGCAACATGTTGGAGATAAACATTGTTTTAATGTGTCAGTCAGTGTCTTGGGTACAGGACGCTGATCGGGGGAAATGATTTAACTCACAGATATGTTGAGACATTGGTAAACTAATAATAAACCAACAAGAAGGCAACACTGTTTTAAGTATAGCTCACATTTGAGGAAATATGAAGGATGTTATGTTAAAGGTAAAATAGCATTAAAAAAAAAAACATAACATTCCCAATTATTTATGTATTACTCCCCATAAAAAACACTGGTAAAATTCCTAATCTTTACATTTTTTTTCCTAGGATTTTATATAATTGGTGAGAATTAACTGCAAGATTTTTGATTTTGTTTGTTCATGTAATTTAATTTTTCCCAACAAAAACTTTAAATAAATGTGTGTTTATCAGTTTTAATATTTTTTATGTGTAAATATCTTTCATCAAACATCAAAAATCTAAAAATTACACAAGATTTGAAGGTAATCTCTATTAAATTACAATAACATTTTGCATGGATGATTTGTAAGCTGTTCAGAGCTGTTTTAAAAGGATCCATTATTCTGTTTTTTCACTTTTAAAGTAGTAGCACAGGAGTAAAGCTTTTATGTGATTTTTGTCAGGTGTGCATTGTGCAGAAGAAAGACACCAAGAAGATGTACGCCATGAAGTACATGAACAAGCTGAAGTGTGTGGAAAGGAACGAAGTGAGGAACGTCCTGAAGGAGCTGCAGATCATGCAGAACCTCGAACACCCTTTCCTGGTCAACTTCTGGTAAGACACAGTATTTTCTATAAATGAAATGAGCAAATAACCCTTGGTTCTTTCTCACGAAGAGTTTCTACTTTTTCAATTCAACTTCACAATGCCTTAAATTTAGTTACTCTTCAGGAATATACCCTTCACTTCATTAAATATGTATCGAAAAAAGCTGCTGTGAAAATCCTAAGGACAATATGAATGCTCTCCACTTCAGCGGGTCATCTCCACAAACGCTTGTGTTTTACTCTGGTTATTACCATCAGCAATAACTGCCATTTGATCTCAGCGCAGAGTCTGTGTCACCCATTTAATTTTTATGGTGATTGTATCTTGTTCGTTAAATCAGTGGATGCACAGACAAAAAAAAAAAAAAAAAGAGGCTTTCACACAGTCTCGGTATGCAGATCCATCCAGTCAGGTGTTGACCGCTGCGGAGCACTCCCAGTCCTCCATCCGCATCATGTCACCCTTTGAAGTTGCTAAAAGGAAAATGTAGTTTGCTCACTGATCCAAGCTCAACTTTTATGGGCACGACTCTCCTCTCTTGGCAGCTTCCCGTTTGCATCGGTGCATTTGCGGTTGAGGAAATCTTTCACTCAACAACGGTACAAGCTCATTCAAACTGGCAGTGCTAATCTAAGATGACTCATCAGGTACTTTTAAGCAACTCATTCATCATAATTTGAAAGCCAGAGTTTATTGAGCACCAGGAGTCGTACTTTTGAGATGCCCGATAAGTGTAGCTTGTTAAGTTTCCCGTCTGAAAGGCATCATTAATTCTTGATAAGCACTCCCACTCAGCAACGAGAGGACGCCACCCTGGTTTTTCTGTCGAGCAGACAGGCAGAGAGTCTGTCTAGCGATGAAGAATAACAAGGCCACAATGGCTACAGACCAGTTTTTAAATATCAAAGCACATTTATTTATTTCTTAGTTTAATAATATTTGTTTTAGTTTTCACGTTTAGTTATGTTTCCTACAAAAAAAGAAAAAAAAAAAAAGCAATTAAGTTAATTAAATGAGCTCATTTGACCTGTGGCGCTAATTTTCTCCAGGTGGTTTTTTCCTGCTCTGCTCTTTGTGTGCTGTATCACTTCTCTATCCTCCTTTCACTTCCTTCTCGTTTACCCAAATTCAATTTATCTTTTTGAAGGCTACTTTACAAAAAAATCAATAGCTATCTTTTTAATTACTAATGTAAGGGGAAACAAAACGAAGGCCCGGCTCGGTGAGGATGAATGAAACCAAACCGAAGCGGGTTAAAAGCGAGGAGAGGATTGAACAGCGAGGAGCAGTAAAAGCAGAGAGGAGGGATGAGATGAGAACAACACCGGGGGAGAGGAGAGCGGTGTACAGACTCATCACACAAACATTGCCAGTGCTTGCTTTCCTGCTTGATTGCATGCTGTGTTGGACAAAAAAAAAAAGTGGGAAGTTAATGCTGTTGGCAGCGTAAACCCCCCCCTCCCCTCAGGGTGGGGGTGATTTCCTCCAGAGATGTGCTTGGGTCAGCGCTGTGCCCACTCACCCACCCTCCGTCTCGCTTTCTGTCTCTCTCACTGTGTTGAGTTGGCATAAGTTATGATTGTCCTGAGGCAAGCAGCTCAAGGTCAGAGACGGGGAGAGATTACCTGCAAGCATATGGGCTGCACTGAAGCCAGTTACATGGGGTAAACTGTCCTCTGCTCTGTCCTCCTTTCATTCACCTCATACCTGTCCTCTCTCACCTTCCTCCTTTTCTATTTCCCTCCCACGCCACCTGCTTTACCCTCCTCTTGCTGTCAGTGCTCTTGCTACTGGGCATGGCCTCAGATGTCTGCACAGGTAGGCAGGTAAACAACAACAACAACAGAAAGCATTTGTGATGTTATTTTGCATTCATACAAAGCATGGAGTTGGAATATTAACCTTCATTGTGACCGATTTATTTATTGATGTGCCAGCATCAGTGGAGCAGCCCCCTTGTGCCTGCAAGTCCCACTGTGTAAGGGGAGCCCTTATTGGCACTGCACTGCTCTGACACAAAGGCCAGGGATACACTCACAGTGAGTCAGAGTCAAACACAGAGAGAGAGATGGCAGCGAGCACAGGATTCAGCTTTTCGTCTGGTTGCCTGTTTTTAGTTTGTTGATGGAGGAGGAACTTGTTGAAAGTGTCAGGATGTGTTGAGCACCATCAGAGTGATATTTTCTATTTAAAAATATAAATTAAGTTTGTTTTTCTTGTTATTCTTTGTAGGACTTGACCTGTTGAGATGATGCTGATAATCAACCACGCAGCCAAAGAGTGCTGTGAGAATAAAACAGAGAAAATGAAAAATGTAGACTTATATTATTTGGAATAAATAACATGATAAATGTATCGTATCTTCCGAACTATTGAGCACCTGTCTATAAGCTGCTATTGAATTTATTCGAACAGTTTCATGTGGTCCACTCTGACCGGGTCTGATGTGACGATGCTAAATGTATCGACGGCATGGAGCTTGCTAGCTTGTAAAAAGCTAACGAGCGTCGTGCTGCCGAAACATGAGCCACACCGATGTTTAAGCAGCAGGGTTCAAAGCGTCGGAAAAAAGTAGCGGCTTATAGTCCGGAAAATACGGTAAATTGGTTGGTTAGAATGAAGAAAATTAAGTTAACCAGTCTTGGTTATGTGTGTTTTCTCAACAGTGTGAGCACAGCGCTAATGTTTACTGCTAAAGGCTCAGCGTCCTCCAAGAAAAGTCGATAAAAGACTTTATTTCTTTACATCTACCATGTCTCAACTCTCAGACAAGTGATGTAACATGCTACTGTAAAGGACAAAATTGTGTAACCGTCAAAGGAAAAGAAAAAGGACATCAACAAAAGTCCGAATCAGTGTGTGGTGAAAGCTCCACTTGCTTCAGGGAGTCCCTCTTTCGCTCTCTCCTTATGTAATCTTACTAATGCATTACATTTGCAAGACATTATTCATTGTTATTCCCCCATTCATGTGCATTCTGTACAAAGAAAACCAAAGAGCAATTCTATAATCTCCAACAAAGACAGTGCTTTTATTATAAACTAAGAGGAGTGTTCCTCTAAGATCCTAATATAAAAGCTGTGCTAAGCCAGACACGCTGTAATGTGCAGCCACTACAGTTTGCTCTTTGAATGGAGTAAGCGAATTCTCCATTATCACAGGTACTCTAAGCAATAGTAAGGTCTGCTTGTACCAACAGTATCAGTGTGTATCTGCAAACTGTGCACATCACAGCCTCATTTTACTTTTAACACTGCAGGCACTGCTGGAAAGCAGCATGTCAGCATGTCAAGTATGTGGCCTGATGTCAAGGTGACCTGGTGAGATGGAAAATCACAGAATCAGGGGAAGCGAGGATGTTATAAATTTTATTATATTATGATCAAGTAGTGTTGTATACATCGACACAAGTGGGATGCAAAAGCCCACAGTACAGACAATACCCTCACTTGCTAAATTACTGAAATAATACTTTGATGTTTTTACAAGTGTGAGACCATGAATTATCCTCGTGAGGGTTTTAATTTTTTTTTTTATGTGTTTTTGGATGACAGTGCACTGATGCGTGCTCAGGCAGCGTTAGATGCAGACTGATGGGAAGTGTCAGTCAAAAGGAGGTGTTGGTGGAGGGGGTAAAAGGAAGGTCGGCAGGCCCATCGGCATCAATCCAACATGTCACGCTCTGAGCGGTCGGCTGGCTGCATCCGTCTCAGCAAGGTGCTGTGGTCAGATAATGTGTGTGGATGTGGGAGCAGTATGTATGTCTAACCAGCAGAGTTGCAGTACTTTGTGGTGAACAGCAACGTGTTAATTAGGTATTTTATGACTGAGGTTTTAGAAGTGTGTTTTAGTTTGTTTTATTTATAAAATGTGGATGAACGATTGATTACTGTGAGGACTCTGGTATTGAATTTAGTGCAAGCAGGTGATATGTCCATGATATGTATACATGTGAGTGAAGTTACTTTTTGGTAATATTATTTTTACTTCTGTCCATCTCTTAGCAGCATAACAGAAAAATGTAACAAATCTCAATTTATTTATTTATTTTTTTAATTTTGGGAAGGACAAAGGTTAAAAAAAAAAATCTCAAAAATCTATAATGGGGGATTTAAAAAAAACAAACAAAAAACCTCCTCACTTTGTCACATCTTAACCCTTTGATGCATAACATACTCACACCCCTTCTAATGCACAACATGGGTCCAAAATGACCCGCATTCATTTCCCATGTTATTTCATGCTGGCTGAGTTTTTCTTTGTTATATCTTTTCAAATGAAATTATTTTATGATAAAATATTCCAACTTTTTGTTAAATATCTTGTTTTTGATTACCACATATGATTATTTAATTTTTTCATACTTTCAAAAACTGAGAAAAAACAGTTTTTATATCAATACATCAGGTTTACATATATGGGTCCAAAAGGACCCACATTCATTTCCTATCTTATTTCATTCTGGCTGAGTTTTTCTTTGTTCTCTCTTTTCAAATCAGATTATGTTATGATTAAATATTCCAGGTTTTCTTTAAATATCTTGTTTTTGATTATCATTGTTT
>OOFC01023921.1:0-18195 GCA_900323345.1 Pseudochromis fuscus | reverse complement strand
AACAAATTAAGGAAAGTGTCATTAAACGTAGGGGATTTAGAAAGAAATAAAAACAATGCAAATACCAAAAACACAACAAATACAAACATGAACTGCAAATATAGAGAATGCTGTAAAATGTATTAGGTGATAATGTTTTCTTAATTGGATTGTGTTATGACTGATTGCATGTGTTTTCCCAAGTTGCAGTGTGTTGAGCTCTCGGAGTAGCTAGATATGTAATTTTGACCAAATAAAGAAATCATTATTGCAAGTTTTAGTATATTGGAGACTAAATCCTCAAAGCCAATCAAAACAAATTTACTGTAACAATTCCCCATCAACCCCACATTGACTGATTTGAGTAGCTTATCTTGACTTCCTTCAAAATAAAAGACTTCTCACAGAGTTCTCACACAGCTCGACAATCAGAACAATGACAAAACAGTGGAGGCACAACTTATTAAATCTGATTTAAAAGTTGGACAAAAGTTTCCAGACAGTAAACCATTAATTTTGTATTTACGTATTAGACAGTTTTTAGACCTTTTGTTACAATCCTCGGGGCTGTGACACAGATTTGCCCCTTAAATGCATTTTTTTTTTTTTTAATTTGTCCTGACCTTCATTTTCAACTTCAACCCAGAAAAATAGCAGTGAAAGTAAATGACTTCTACTACTTGTAAGATAATTCCCGCTTGCTCTCATTTGTAGATATAATAGATATTTAATGGCTCACAGAGTACGTGACATGTTTAATGCTATAATCCCTCAGAGGATGAAAATAGAAATGTTTGTAATTTTATAAACAAGGCATTAAGAAGTTCTTTATCCTGTGATCTGGTGATAATCCTCGTGACTCTTAATATGTAAAGTGAATACCAGGTTTGAATGGGTTTTACATGAATTTCCCCAGAACTGTCTGTCCCAAACAATTACTGTCGATCCCTTACTCTTATGTACATCTCCACACTGTCATTTAATGATTTACATTATGGGGATTTACTTCCTGTCCCCCAGTGGAAGTTCAACAGTTTGATATTTTGTATCCCTACAACACAAAATACAAAAGTTGTAGAAGTACACATACGCACATTCAGGTACATTAACTTTGCCAAAAACTTTGGCGAACCGTGGCATCTGTGGGTGGGACTAAGTCATTGCTGCTTGTCAGAGTGATTGATGGTGCTGCATCTGGTCCCATTCATTCAGCTGTACTGTAATGCACAATATAAGGGGGTGGGGCTGGACTAAAATAAAAAAAAAAACAACACACACACACACACACACACACACAACTTGTGGTTTGTGTGACTGTACATCTGTGCTTTAATGGATGTGATTCATTCAAATTCATTTTTTTTCCTAGACCCTTTTTTAATAACATTTATCGATGCACTGATCTGAAACATGCAGCTGAGGATGAAAACAGGCAGCACACTGCAGCTGTATCACCGTGCAGCTCTTTGTGACTTTGTCAAGCGAGCGTGCATCCTCAGGATCTCACAGATAGTCTTTCCACACTCCGAGGCCACTGGCAATCAGATGTTAAGTGGTCTCAGCATTATCTGAGCCTTAGCAGACAGTTCGGAGTCAGCTCAATCAATCCTCATCCGTCCAGTGCAGAAAAGCACCACCTCCAGTTTATGGGTGAAGGCCCCAGAGGAAGGGAGTTTACCAACGTGGCAAAAAAACTACACCTTGGTCATTATGCATTAAGTTTGAGCCAATAGGATGGTTTCCTTACCTGCCAGCAGAAACCCCTGTGGACTCTATCCTGCAAAAAAAACAACACTAATCAACACTGAAATATCTGAGAGTGAAATTGTAATCTGTCAGATGAGGATTAGGCAGTACCATAGTTCTCAAATTTTATGCAAGATAGAAACTTTTAGATGTAGGACATTGTTTTGTAGAGCAGCGCTTAAGGCGAGCAAGGAATCGTTTGCTGCTGCAATTTTGCTGAATATTATTTTTGCATAAATTAGTTTATTGTGGTAGGGAAACTAATTAGCTCGTCGTTTAGAAGGACATAAAAAAAAGAAGAAGTACGACCCAAAGGGAAGCTCGGCATGTAAAATCGATTATTTGCGCAACAGCTTCTCAAATGGCAATGCAGTGGGCTGCGTGCTGATACAGGCTTGCTGTGTATGTCAGTGTGTAATTGATGGATTAAGAGATTGATGGCCGCAAGTTCCCACCCACAACATCCCTCACACATTAACACAGGACTGAGAAGTACACAGGAAGATATCATGTGGAGTATAAATAATATAAAAATACAACCGAGCTCAGGGGAAACATAACAAATAAATAGTGGACATTTTATTTATATTTTTAAGTTTGGCTTTTCCCTTTGGTTCTTTTGAATGTTTAAAGAAATTAAAGTAGAGCAATTTAAAAGGCACCAAGCAGAGAGACAGAAGTAGAGTCTGCTCAGTAATTAAGCTACAATTAAAGATTTTCATACTTCCAGTGTTTACAGGATCGAAAAATGAACCGATGCTCAATAACACTGTAGACATCACTTCATGTAATATAAAAAACAAAAAGCTAGGATAATCTGTTCGTTGATCACTTAAGTAATCACAACAGAGATTATGTTTTCTGTGTTGACTGTCCTCAACTGCCTTTTAAAGCAGAAACCAGAAAGCAACAAAAAATAGGACATAGCCATGAGAACGATTAAGCCTACAGTGTATTGTATATGCAGATGATGCACTGGTTTAGTTTAGTATATGTGCTGAGGATTTGCTGCTAAATGTATCATTTTTTTCAACGAACAGCAGGCATATTATTGTCAATAAAGGTTCAGCACATCTATATACTGTCAATTGTCAATATAATAAAGGATTTCTTAGCTTGTTGGCCTTGAAGACATAATAATTAGCATCGCCTCGGGCATGACTCAGCCAGTATGTAGGTGCTCCCTCTGCAATGTGAAAAAGTCTGATCAGTGCTTTTTCTCTTGCTTGATGTTCAGTCATGTAGAGGAGAGCGGCGTCGGCCCTCAGAGACTCTGGGAGGCTTTTGAGGTTGTGTTTTTTGGGGATGATGGTGTTGCAACACTGATGAGTCATTTTGTTGAACAGTTTGCTCCTTTCAAACTTTTGATGCTGAAGTCTTACATACAAGCTTAAAAAGGTTGATGTGCTGGAGCAGGACAGGGCTGACGTGAGTGGACTTTACACCCGAAATCCTCTTTTTACCACTGACACATGAGAGTGTCGCATATTCAATGTTGTAGTAATGTTAGTCATATTTTTCCACTGAAAAGATGATTTCCTGTTTTGTTTTATTGTGAATGTTTGATTCTAATCTTCTATTCTTCTAACTTCCTGCTTCCTCTTGTAACCTACACATCTCCACATTAACCTTCCCTTCAAGCATCGCCCTCTACTGCTTTTCATCTTCTCTCAATCTTTCCATCCACACTCTTGTCTCCACTGTATCTCTGTGATTGTCTCTTTCTTCTTCTCCTGTACGCCTCAGTCAACTCTTCTTCATCCTCTTTTCAATTCTCCTTTGTCACTACTTGTGGGTGGCTGTGGCTCAGGTGGTAGAGTAGGTCGCTGGGACCCTAAGTTGCTCCCAATGGTGGCTAGTGCCTTGCATGGCAGCTCTGTAGCCATTGGTGTGTGTGTGAATGGGTGAATGAGTTGCTTTGTAAAGCGCTTTGGGACCTAGCTAAGGTCTTGAAAGTGCTATATAAATATTTACCATTTACTTATTTCTCGCCTCCTGCTTGTCTTTCCTCTGCAGGTATTCCTTCCAGGATGAGGAGGACATGTTTATGGTGGTGGACTTGCTCCTGGGAGGAGACCTGCGCTACCACCTCCAGCAGAACGTCCACTTCTCAGAGAGCACCGTCAAGCTCTACGTCTGTGAGCTGGCCCTGGCTCTGGGATACCTCCGCAGCAAGCGCATCATACACCGGTGAGGAGTTTTCTCTTAATTCAGTCCATCTAACCACCTTTAATGTTGTCCAGGAGGGTTTGTGTCACGAGAACCAGGCACAGAACAAGGACCCAAACGCAGACACCAGACAGAAGCAGGTTCAAATCAAAAGTCATTTTAGTCCAGGCAGAGGTATCCAAATCGACAAGCAAGGGCAAAATCCAAATAACAGGCAGAGTAACAAAAACCAGAAAACACTAGGGCTATGAACATGAACGTGGATTATAAACAAAAGGCTAGGACGCGAGCTAGAGCAACAATGAACTGGCAACAAGACAAAGAGACACATGAGGTTAAATATACTGGGTAATGGGGAGGTGATGGGTAACATCTGGGAAAGACAATCAGGACAGGTGTGACAAGACGACGGTGTGGAAGTAAAACCTGAAACAATACGACAGTCAGTGATTTTCAAAATAAAACAGGAAGCACAAGACAAAAAGACAAGACAGAAACTTAAATGGCAGCAGACATGACATGACCGGACATATGAGACAATAGGGATGTTGTATTTTCGGGTTTGACCTTGTGATGACTCTGTTGGGCCACATCTACTATGAATAAAAGTAGGTTCAATGTTGAAATAAACTGTTTTTATTTGCTTATTGTCACCTTCACATGATGGGGCAGTACCTGGGTGACAGGTTTAGTGCAGAACAGCATTAATCTACAAAGGCAGATGTCCTTATGAGTACTGACTAAAAAGACTTTTTATTACCAATCATCAATCAGGTATTTTAAAAGCAGAACCACAGCATGAAAATGGCAAATTTATTCAGAATGCATATCATATGAAAGGTGAAAATACATCCTCATCCCCATCTTAGGAAAGATAAGGGAATCTCATACATTAAGTGCTTTAACCCTGTTGGTATGAATGTACAGGTAGTTTTTTAAACCCAATGTCTAATTAGAAAGCCAGACAATCTCAAAATTGCACTCTCTCATGGCAAATGTTACACTTTAGCTGATGTGTAGACTTGAGGAAAAAAAGGAGATGTTTGTTTGAAAAATGACCGACGTATTTAAAAGTGAACCATCTGGCCTCTTTCAGATACTAAATTTTCCCAGTGATGCTTTGGTAAGTATTTTAAGACTGACTTTATTTTTGCATAGTTATTATTTTGTCTATCCCATAAAGGTCAAAATGTAAAAGAGAAAGTCGGGGGGAATAAGACAGTGGAAGAATGAGAAGGGACGACAACATAATGGTAAGAACAAGCACAGCAGGGGAGGAAAAGAAGGAGAGTGAGTAGGGAGAGAACGTAGGAGAGAGCCACAGAGAGTCAAATTAAAGGGATTAGACAGCTCATTCCCCCTTAATTCCCTTATCACCTCCTCCCACAGTGGATTGCGTTGCCACGGCAATGTTTACACGACCCCCATATCCTGCCGAAGCCAAAACAGGCATGGCCCACATTATGCTAAATCTCCCGTTTACCTGGCATAATCCCCCCCAGACAAACAGTCTGCAGCCTGCTACCTGGAAGTCGACAGCCAGACAGGGTTGTAGGCCGTTTACTGATGGAGAGGAGGAACCCTTCTTTTTCTGGATTAAAGGGAGCAGGTGAAAAAAAGCTCTTCCTCTGGGTGTGAGAGGGTCAGTCCAAATCATCTGACTCACCTCTTTGCCCTTGCTCTAAAATAAGCCTTTACACATTGCAAATATTGCCTTGTATTTATGGGAAAGGTCAACACAGGCTATAAATCTAGAATACAGGGGTAAATCATGAGTCACCATGTGATACTATCTATCCTTCTGTGTATTACCTCTCGCAAAAGAAATACATTTCTGATCATAAGTGAAACATTGTCTGACATGATTCTGTCGTGTAAAGAAGAAAATTTTAAATGTAACAACCTCATTTAGCATTTAGTCAATGAGCAGCTAAGACAGTGGCATAAATGTTGACAGTGCAAGTTGACGAGAAAAGGTAGCATCATCATGGTTAGCAAGCCCCAACAAAAAGTGGTGCACAAAAGAGGAAGGAAAGAAAGGAGCAGGATGAGGGTTGTTGGATGGCCAATAACGTAATAAAAGTCCTGAACTGATATCGTAATAATTTTTGGCCAATAACGTTAATAATTTATTACGTTATTGGCTTGGTAAAAGAAAAAAAACTTTGCAAATGTAATAACTGAGCCAATAATGTCATAAATTATTACATGATTGGCCAACAATTATTACATTACTGGTTCAGGACTGTTATTACGTTACTGGCCTATTACATTTCATAAAGGGCAAATGTATTACGTTATCAACTGTTATTATGTAATCAGCAGTTTTTACGTTTTCGGCTATTACATTATTGGCTTCAACAAGGGTAAAGCTAAAATTACCAAATTAGACAAGTTTTTTTTACTGAAACCAAGGGAACCCAGGCAAAAGCTAGCGTCCCACAGGAGGCTAGCAGTAGCGTGCCAGTTAGATCAACAAATGAAGCGGCATCAACCCTACCACTGCATCCCGCCTCTTCAGGCAGCCAGAAGGTGACTTCCACACCACCACAGCCTCAGAGGTTGGAGTCAGCGGACTCAGCTGTGCCCACCAGTGGACCTGTTGCAGGGATTATTCTGCCCACAGATCGAGGACTCTACGACAATAGCAACTGCAATATGATAATAGCAACTGGTTCGTGTAGGCCTACTGGACCATTCCCCAGAGACAAAAGGTAAGGAAAAAGGTGTTTCTCCAACACATACTACACCACCATTACCAAACCAGGTATCAAACAATTATTTTTAGAATTTACCCTTGTCTGTGATAACATGCAATGATTATGTGATATAGATGCCACATCCATTCATTAATGCTGTGTTTTTGTAAAGCATATAATGAGCTGTGTTTTTCTTGATGGTTATGCTTATGGCCAAATTGTGCAAGATATCTTTGTGTGCTGGAAGTGACTAAAGGCACATGCATTCAAATGAGAGGTCAAGCCACAGCCCTGTAGCCACCACCCAGCTACCACACAGAGGACTTTGGTAACTGGACGAGCACATGCAGCTATTTCCCCTATACCCCTACTTGAGACTTGTAGGACTTGAGGCTCTGCCTTCTTTTACCTTTGACAATTGAGCTTTAAACAATTTTAAATTGTTAATAAAAATCTTTTTAACTTTGTTGTCTTTGCCACTTATTCTACTGGTTGGTCAATTAAGAACTGCTGTGGTTGTTACATTGATATTTACCCTGTTGCAACAATAATGGATCATTCCATGTAAAATAAATATGTAAGATTCCCCCCTTGACATCCATGTATGCGTCATCAGCAGAGTGGAGGTATAGAAGTTGACCAGCGCACATATTAAACTGACAAGGAAACAAGTAAGGTTGAAAGTCAGCAAAGATGGCACGCATAACTAAGTAACAGAACCTGAACTTGTGCTTGATAAGAAGTGAAGATGTCAACAGAGGAGAACAAGACTGACAGAAAGGCAAAGAAGGTGAGAAGAGAGAGGGAAAGGCAGTAATACTGTAGATGTCACCTGGGTTGACAGGAACAGAAGAGGGAGTTGGGTGTGAAAAAAGACAGCATGAAGGGAACCTTTTGAAAGTACACAATGTGAACAGGAAGTCACTGGAGACAAGACTGGGAGATGACAACTGAGAGATGGGAGGAGGGGTGTGGAGATGTGTTAGTAAAGGGTGGAGCAGGGTGTTGCTTGCTTTTAGTTTATAAGCAGCATCTGATTTGATGTGATTAGGCAACTGGTCTGGAGCCTGAACAAAGGAAGAGGTCTGTCATTTCTCTGGAGGAGCTGATAACATTGTGATCTATTTCATGAATAAGGAGGTCACATTGTTTTCTGTTATTTAAAGACAGGATGCAAATAGACTGATATGTCATCTGCTTTGGTTAAAATTTGACTGTGACCTGAGACAGAGGAGTCCATCTTCTGCATAAGGACCCTGAGCATAGGAATCACTCCAACAAAAGTTCAAAACCACCCATTGTCTCATATATCAAGTGTAGGGGTCCTCAATACATTGCTCGCAGGCACCTGGTAGCCCCCAAGTAGCCTATTGGTTGCCCTTAACCCTCACAAAGGTTTGGACCATGGTCTGCATAAACCATACACCCAGACAGAACAGTCCACGTGCTTGAGTTTATTTATTTATGCAAATTTACGAAAATGCAAGTGGTTGCTGCAAGGTTTAGCAGCGATATTCTTGGTCGCAACCTTAGTTGACAAGATGGGTGGACATATCAGATTTATTTCAACCTTTTCAGTTCTGGAGCTAACGACTAGCTCAATTGGATGAGCATAGGTGTCTCAACCTAGAAATCACTGGTTTGCATTGGTTACCTGCTAATAACACCTTACTCTTACCATACGTCTTTATATGAGTGGTTGACAGTTAAAATAGGAGCATTATTTTTATTATTTATTGTCTGCATTGTTTTACACATAATTTAATGATTAAGAGACAGAAAATGTTCAGAAGGTGATCCCCAGATTATTTTTGCTTCAGGTAGCTCTCGGTGTAAAAAAGGTTGGAGACCCCTGATCTAGAAGATAAGAGTACTGCACCTTGTAGGAAATAACTGCATTTTGGTACCGGCAGAGTTGGATGAACTCACAGATTTATTTATGCACTTACTGACTTATTAATTGTATGTTTTTATTCAATATGGATTTATCCTCAGCTTGAACTGCTGGTCTGGCAGATGGATGCTAACACCTAACAACAAGGCTGAGGAGGAGCTCAAAGTTGAAGGTGCATCCTGTCACCCCTTGTTTTAATGGCTTAGGCTCAGCAGCTCGTGTGAAGGCTCTTTCAAACGTGCCTGTTAGAGAAGCAGCTGCTGCTGTTAAACTGGCTGTATCCCAGCTGTCAGCCAAAACAAAGCCAGATCTGGTCCAACTGATGAAGGTGAGCCTGTCAAAAGAAGAAAACACAAGAAAGACTTGGAATATTTCTTCCTCCTTCCAAACTCATCATAATTATTTGGCTCAATAGTGTTTTTGATGTAAGTTTGAAATCATAAATTTGGTCCAACATGAAGAAACATAAAGCTTAAGATGTGGCTAGAATGTGATTACCAGCAACAAATGAGACTAATGGGTCGGATCTGGAGCCTGAGAGAGATCTGCTGGATTCCTTCAGAAGACTGTTCTTCTTTTAACAGATATCAGAAGTTCTTTTAGTAGTGGAAGTAAAAAAAGAAAAACAAAAACAAAGAACTATAAGAAGAAAAAGAAGAAGAAGAAGAAGAACTTTATTTGTTCCAAAGAATCTCTGTAATCATCAGTGAAGAGATTTTGGCAGGAGGCAGGAGACAGGGTGATTTTAGGTAATATTGTATAACACTGGTTTCATGAAGCACATTATACAGCCGTTAAAAATCCGTTGAACAGTTCAGTAACTAACAGTTATTTAGATTTGTATTATTGGCTGATCTGATTTTTTCCCTGATTAATCAAGTCATTGTGTAGCTTGTATAATGTCAGAGAGTAGTTTGAAATGCCAGGGCGAGTTCTTTAGTATATTTGTCCAAAGCCCTGACAGCATTTGTCAATGAGCAAACAAATCTCTGAGGCGTTTTTTACTGTTGTCTGAAAATAACATGCAGTGGTTAAAAACATGTTTGAAACGTGTGAATTCTTGTAACTTATGTGGTGATCACTGCACACATGTACTGTTGCCTTGAGCAATGTTATTGTGTCCACAAAGTAATACAGAATCATTTATTATAGTCCTAGGTGGAAGTAAAAAATAAGTTATTCTCTTTTTTGGCCCTGAACAAAGATCAAAGCGACTTTACAGAAAGGAAACTGTGAGGAACCTTGACCAGGATATGTACTTTAACTCACATAAGTCTATAGGACTGACTTCTTGGTGTTTCAACAGCATATCTACGTCATACAGTGTAGACGTCAAAAAACAAGGCAGAATACAAAATATTGCATAAGCTTTTTAGCTGACAACAACAGATAGAGGGGTTGCTTACTCAGCAATCCCATCAGGCTGCAAAGCTGGAAATGAAGAATATTTGGCATTTTGTTTGGGAAAATATTTACCATTGTCAAGATGGTGATTTAAGGCTAGATTAAATTTGAAAGCAAGATCCTTGTTAATACTTAGCTAGCCTAATTCTTGTTTTCTACTGATGCATAGGTAGTGTCACAAAAGTCAGTCAAATTCTCTACTTGTGGGAGTTATCTAAAGTTTAAAGCTGTGAGCCACACTTCAAGTTCTTCAGCAGATGGAGTTTATCCCTAGAAATGGCTCATTCCACTCATTCAGTTTCCACTTCCATAGATAGCAGGAATTTAGCTTCCCATTCACCAGCCTGAAGATCTGACCTACAGTGATTGTGTTCTCATTGTAATGTTCAGTCTTCCAAATACAGCATCAGGTTTTTTTTCTGAAAACTTCATGAGCACTCCTGGCTAAACATGTGCCACCAAACACTCTGATTTAATGTGCTCTGGACTGTAGTAGACCTCTGAAGGTGCTCTGTGGACCACTAAACTAATCAGCTGTTATCTAAGTGTCTAATATATCTCAGACCTTGATAGGCTGTTAGATAATCGTCAGATGTTTACAAAGTTTGACATGGTGGTAGCAGGTAAAAGAAAAGTAAAGTGCTAACACCTCTCAAACAACTTGTTGCCAAAACATTCGATGTTGCACATTTAATGGGAAGCTCCAAATCTGTGCACAGAGGTGTCTTTCGTAAACATCCCCAGTACATCCTCATAACGGAGAGATTTCATGTGGCAGGGAAAGATAGGGCGAGGTGTGATCCGAATAATGATTATGTTATGTTGTTAGAAGGATGGAGCGAAGCAGACACATAGAGAGAGGGGAAAGTAAAAGAGCGACTGGTGTGCTGAGAATATTAATAGTGCAACACTGTGGATACCTTAAAGTCCATTACAGCTGGAGAGCTGTCACAAAACTATTAGTAAGAGCATGATGGAGAGAGAGGCTGAGAGAAGGTGAAAAACTGTGAAGGAATGGAGGAAGGAAAGGGTCATGTTCTTGATTTGTTGTGGTTATATGATCTCGAGGTGGAAATCAAAGAGAACGAAACTCAAATTAAAACCAGATTAGCAAAGAGTCACATGACAATGAGAGCTTGAGACAGAAAGATAGAAAGTGAGGTGATTTTTAAAAAGGGGGATGCTATAAGATGCAGAGGATGTCAGTCAGAGGATGTCAAGAGAAGACAACAAGAAATAAAAAAGGCCAACAACCTGAGAAACACAAATAACCCTCACTCAGAGGGAGCGGGGTAATGTATGGCACCTTAATACTAATTGGAGGGAATGGGCCTGCTGTTTAATGCTAATATGTTTGTGGTGAGAGCTAATGTTTGCTAATTACAAGGTGGTGGGGGAAAGCTTGTTCCAAAAGACAGATACCGCAAATGGCTGCAGGATGCATGCTGGTTGAATAATGTTTATTGGTTCTGGATGAAACTCATGGCAGTGTTTTTCCAACATCTCAGGGTAGCAGAGGCTGAAGATTTTTATGTCAATACAGCTGCCCAGAATCACTGTTTATGGACATATAAATACCTTATGTCTAATCTAAAATCTCCTATCTTGCATGAGACTTCAATTTTAATTGAACAGCGCATTTAAGTGCTATTCATTACACAAATAGTGTAGACAGCTGGACAGGTTTTAATGGAATCCACTGATAGAAAGCTGGTAGCAGCTCACCACTGTCATCCACAGGCAAACATGCAAAAGCAGTTGGAGCAACCAGTGTGTTTGCTGTGAGCAAAGGCCCAAATGATGTGTTGTTGAGACACAAGATGTGTACATGTGATTAATCACCAATACACATATTCATTGTTTTTACTGTCAACTAAGTGAGGTATTTCTGTTGCTAAAAGGCACATAGAAAATAAATTTTAAAACCTTTAGTCTTTCTGTAATATTGCTACTCATCAGAATCAGGTGTATGACTAATCCTAGTATGCTGAGAACCAGTGTAGATACATCATTGTGGTGGTTGGTTCGAAACAGAGTCAAAAAATAAGTGTTTTTAATGTGACACATACAAAACACATGAAGAAAGCAGCCTTGTGATGGATTGTCTCAGCCACCATACGCACCATGCAGCTTGGAGTAGCATAAGTCATATTTTTGCTCATGCACATTTCAAAGGAGTCTCAATGGGAGAACCTTGCTCTCCAGATTTAGTGGCTGACTTTATTTCCCAACAAAAACACTACCAAAAAATGTAGCAACAAACCTCCCAACAAACTTTTCAAGGAGGAGTTACTTCTTCAAGTCAAGTTTGAAGACTTTGTACTGACACCAACATGTTTCTGGTGCCTCTGCTGCCCCACTTTGGTGGAAATCTAGCAGGTGAGTGTTGTTGCTACAGAGTAAGGCACCTGTTAAGGCCCAAACCAAACTCAAATATAAGAGCAACAGTAATATCATAAAAACAATGTAACAAAAGAGCAATATTATTAAAGAGCAAAACAAAAATTGAAATTGGAAAATATGTGCAGTACTTGAAGAGATGTTTAATGATGAAGACAATGTGCAGTCTGCATTGTGTATGTTGATCTGTTGTGTGGTTATGATTTGACCATGAGAAGGTCAGAGATCACAGTTCTGACAGCCTGAGGGAAGAAGCTCTTCCCGAGTCTCTGTGTTTACCTTGATGATGCACAGGCGTCGGCCAGAGCGTAACCACACAAACATTCCCTGACTGTTTTCCTACTGGTGTAGATGTCCTGGAGGGTGGGGAGGGTTGTACCCATGGTTCGCTCTGCTGACCTTAGTACCCTCTGAAGGGCTCTCTGGTCATGAGCAATGCTGATCTCGTACCGCTGGGTGATGTTTCCAGTCAGCACACTCTCCACTACTCCAGAATAAAAAGTGCTCATGACTTTCAGCAAGACTCTGAATTTCCTCAGCTGTCAGGCCTTCTTCACCTGATTGTCTGTTGTCTGTGTTGTCCATGTGCACACCCTCTCTTCCAGTGTCCAGTTGATCCTCAGTGGGGTGAAGTTACTCTGCTGCTTTCTCCCAAAGTCCAAGACCAGCTCCTTGGTTTTGTTGACGTTCAGGAGCAGGTTGTTGGCCTGTATATGCCCGCTTATTGTTGTGGATGCACCAAACCACCACGTGTCATCCGCAAATTTCATGATTGTGTTGGAGTTGTTTGTGCCCGTGTAGTCAGTCAAGACCACCTGACATCTGTTGGACAGGAAGTCCAGGATCCAAGCGCACAGGGAGGTGTTAAGGCGAGTCACGCCCCCCGCTGTCCGATGGTCTCTGGAGGAGAGAGTCCCACGTATGAGAGAGCATTAATGCACCTTCGTCCTGATTCATGATCAGGTCAGCCCACAGGTTAAGGGAGGTATCATTTCAGGATAATGCGTATGCGCCATCCACATGGAGACAGCGGGCAGCATCTTCAGACTTTCCCACTCTGGGACCCGTTTTCAAAAAGTACTGTTTTCTGCTCCCAAAACGCTATCTCCGTGTGGGAGCTGGAGAAAGCATGCACTCCCATGACTTTTATTTTTGACTCTTCCTGTCACCGCTGCAACCTCTGAGCTCATTCTCCAAATTAAAACTCATTAAAAAACACTTAAGGAGCACAGTGGGACAGGAGAGACTCAGTGGACTTGCCATGTTGTCCATAGGGAATGAGAGAGCAAAGAAAATGGACATACAGAGCATCGTGGATGAGTTCGCGGACCGCAAGGCTGGTCGTATGCCCTTCAAATAGTGGTGAGTAGGCCTAGCACTTCATATTGAAATTGTGTTTGTGAACATGTGGGCCGCTGTGTCAGTTTTACTAAACTTTATAGCTACTGATACAGGTTCTGAGTTGAAACAGTTAAAGTGGGTGTTGAAATGATGTGGTCGCTATCCGTGGTGCTGAACTGCTTAGAATTTGAGTTGTATTATTATTAGTGACCATGTAGCCTAATGTTTTTGTTGTTCTCTTGGTTTGTTAAACTTCATATCCGTTTGACCGACTTCAAAATGATATAGTCGCTCTCCGTGGTGCTGAAGCTTGTAAGCTGCGCTGTTGCGGGCATGTACGTGTTGTAAAATCATCATGAGCTTTATTATTTGGGTTTTAAGGGCCCAATCAGAAAGGAGAGAGCCACCACTTGTTCATAGCGCTTTAAGGGTTAAAAAAATGACGTAAATAAAGAAGTAAAGTGGAGACAGCCTTAGTGGAGCAGAACGAACAGTGTCTGAACACACATTTTTTATTTATCTATTTATTTTACAAAGTTGTCAAACTGGCAAAATCTAGTATTTATTGGAAGTGTTGGTATTATTTTATCTATGATGAAGGACCCATGAGGCTTCTGTACCCTGCTCTTTAGATTTTCCAGTGTTTTGATCAGCACACTCACTAGTGTCCTAGCTCAGTTTATTGTTAAAAGGCAAAATGAGGTCAAGCTGATATTATGAGAGCGCCCTCTGCTGAACAACAAGGCAGATTACTTCAAAGGGTCAGTTGTTCGAACTTATAAACTTTAAACTTGGAAAAAAAAAAGTCATTACAGTTTGAATTTTTTTCTATATTCAAGCTACAGTTAGAATTGTGAATAACAGGGAAGCCCCAGTCTCCAGTGCTGCTGTTAGCCTGCAGTCTCTCACTCTGGCTGGGTTTCTCTGGGCTCACAGGAAGCTTCTCCAGAGACCTAAAGTCATCTCCAAAGAGGGTTGTGTCAGCTCTACAAAGCATTTCCAGAGTGTTGTACATTCATTTTTTATGTGTTTTATATGAATATTTGAACTCTCCAATTAATTAAACTGTTTTAAGAAAGATGAAAGAAGCTCACAGTTACTGAGGCTCATCCAGACTTTTTCCTGTATTTCTCCTTCTATTCAGCCAGCTCCAGCCTCCGAGGAAGGATCGGTCACTGCTGGTCAAACTTTACTCATATTCAGAAACACACGAAGCTAAAGAGAACTTTGGTTGTCCTAAAGACCTCGTCCTCTAAGGCCAGAAACAAGCAACTACGCTCTGAGCTACTCCGGATTGATTTCATGCGTCGTTACATTTCAGAGTGCGTCACTTGAAAATGTATTGCACTCATTATAGCATGAAACAACAAGAGAAAGCTGAGATCATTTGCATTTGGGTTCACTTCCTTTTGAACCAGTCATGCTGACCAGTTCCACATAACTCCAGCTCAACTTTGTTCATTCAGATAGGAATTAATCATCTGTCCTCCAGCAGCAGTTCAAAGGTCAGACAGCAAATCTGCTTCTTCTGCTTCAGTTCGGTAAGTTTGTTATTATCAACTTCATTAAAAACTTTAACCAGCCTTTACATTGCCCCTTGAGGACTGAAATTGATCACTTCCAGCAATGTGCAAGGGCACATTGATGTTTTCTGGGGTTGCCATTAAAGCCCATTAAAGTGCTTATAAAGAAATGCACATGTTCAGTAACAGGCGCTTGCATTCAGAACAAGACTGATTGACATTATGTTGCTCTCTGTGTGCCAGAAAACATCCCCCACAGCTTTACACCACCAGGAGCTCTCTGGAGTATTAACACAGGTCAGATTGGGTCGGTGGGTTCATGCTGCTGATGAGGAATGCTGTACCCACATCTGCAGTTTCAGCAGGAATCCATTTAAATCAGATTAGGTTACATCCAGTCTTTGAGCATCCAGTTTTGGAGAGCTTGTTCCCAGTGCAATCTCAAATTACTGTTCTGTGGAACCATATTTGGTCTTATGATGTTGTGACCTATCTGCCTTGAGGTTAGATGGTGATGTGCAAAAGACGATCAGTTCCAGAAACATTCACATCTCCCAGGCAAACAATCAATGAGATCATGATGTTGGAGTGAAGCTTTATCTGCATGATTTTGTGCAAGGATCAGGCCCTTGTACCACATGATTGTCTGGATGACTCCATGAAAAGGCAGGCATACAGATGTTCCTAGTAAAGTGCTTGCTGAGTGTACATTCCTCTTCAGTACGCTGCCACTTTACCTTCAGCAGATGGGTTGTGTGATTGGATAAAAGGAGAGAAATAATATGTGATGGTAGATGGGCAGGTTTTTTCCATACGTGTGTTGTTCAATTTGAATGTAACTTTAATTGATGTTACATACTGGCAACAATTATGAAGTTAAAGGCTTTTTTATGCATACATTATAACAAAGTTCAATTCATAGTAAGTGGAAATTAAATACAGCAACTTAACAACAGCATGAGGTTTCAGAAACACTGAATCACAGCTGCAAAAAATAAATTTCTGCTGTGCGGACAAAGTCATACACATACCTGCTGTTGGTGTGGCATACAGGGACAGCAAGAAAAAAGAAAGTAAACAAGGACTGTATGCGTATGAATATTTAATCTGTGGGAGTAAAAAGGGAATAAAATGATTTAGTTTGCAGTTCAGGGATTCTGCTGTTGTGTGTTGGTTTCTTTTATTGCACTACTCTGTGAGGAGAGGTAAAGAGCTTTATGCGGGTCATGCAGGGTTTTATGTTGCACTCAGGAAGCGTGAAAACAAAGAGATTACCACTGGCCGGGTCTTTACACTCACTCTAAAGTTGGTCTATTTGTACGATTAGCACCTGCCTCCTTTATGGTGAGAAGGACAGGCTGATGGCAGACCTGATATATGACTCTTCTTTTGGCATTCAGAGCGCAGACACTCATAGTTGAAATTATTTCAATTTAGCAGAGGATCGTGCACTTGAAATGCCTGTTCAGTGGCTTCATTGCACCAGCACTTATCCCAATCGTCTGATAAGTGCTTTAAAAGAGACAGTAGGTGGGCACAGGGTCTGATTTGACCAGTGGGGCAATTTGAAACCCGCCTTTTACGCCTTTATCCTTCATTTGCACTGGTATTAATGCTTCTTCTTCTTAATTGCATGTGGAACAGCTTACCAACGTCTGCCACAGTTTGATCAATAAAAGGCTGCGAATAACTAAAGCTTCTTGTAGGTATTAGCCAGCTGCTGCTGCAGTCCTTTCATTTCACAAAAATTCACAGTTATTTTTTTTTCACCACAGATATTACCTCTCACCATGAAAATCTGTCTAATAAAAAAATCCTTATTCTCTTGTCAAGTGGCAGGCCTTTTGAGCTTGTTGGGATCTAAGGAGAAAGGCCATTATGTTGGTGACCAAAACCTCTACAAGTCTGTTCTCAACAGCTGGGGCGTTAGCTAACCCTCCATCTTCCTCTTTCTGGTTTTCATTTCTTGTCTCCTTCATTTATTTATTTCAATCTCTCATCTGAGTTCTCTTCTCTTCTCTTCTCTTCTCTTCTCTTGTGTGTTGTTTTTATTCATCACCTGAACACTGAGTGTTGTTTACTGAATAAACTGTTTAGAAAACAACATAACTGAGTCACTAATGCGGTCATAGTGTGATGAGTTAGCTTAATGTCCATGTTACACGTCTGATTCCTCATCTACAGCTACTAACAACTATTCTGTTGTAATGGGGTATTTGGACAGTAACATGGTAGAGCAACTAATGGGACTGGTCCAAATTCTAATGATAATTTAAAAAAAAAAGAAATACTCTCTAGGTTAGTTTTTGAGCTGAATAAATACTAACTCAGTCAGACGTCTGTTGCTAACCAAGAAGAAACCATTTATTTCTTATATTCTCTTCTTAAATACATTTAGGAATTAAACACTTGGCCCGAAAAATGTTGGTCCTGCCAACAAACCATTCTTAAGAAATTATCCACACTTGAGCCTATGCTGACCCAGGATAGAGACATCTGAGGTTTAAACAATTCAGACTTCTGAGTTACAGTAAAGATCACAAGAATTGTTAGGTTTAAACTTTTCAAATTATGTCAAAGGTATTATTTTAATCAGAGCAACAACACCTTCTGACCATAATATCATATTCATTACTGTATTTTCTGCACTATAAGGCGCCTTTAATTTTTTCAAAAATCGACAGTGTGCCTTATAATCCGATGCGCCTTATATATGGATCAATATTGGTTAATTATGGCTACCGTAGTCAGGGGGCGTATATTGTGATTGCACTAACGTTTGATTTTACCGTAGCGGTATCAGACTGTTTCTTTTACGTCTTTACTGAATCAGGGAAAAGTTCCCTCCACGTTTGTGATGCACTAACTATGTGATAAAAAGTTGCACTACCTGTTGTACCTTGCTGTTGGTAAAAGATAATACTACGTCACTGACGTTACCTTGGGGAAAAAATAAAACAGCTGTTCATGTAGCTTTGAACTGTGACAAATGGAGCTGGAAATACATTGTTTTCAACGAAGGCGGCGCAAATACCAGTAA